>LGRX02015881.1:0-29965 GCA_001247695.2 Cymbomonas tetramitiformis | reverse complement strand
CCGTGCGAGGTAGAGAAGTCTTAGGGGTCCCCTCGAGGCGGGATTGCCTGCGGGCTCCGTGCGAGGTAGAGAAGTCTTAGGGGTCCCCTGGAGGCGGGATCGCCTGCGGGCTCCGTGCGAGGTAGTGGAGTCTTAGTCTTAACTTACAACTTGTTATTTGATCTTTAAAAGTGATCATGTGGATGTTTTCGGTGTCCTTCAAAGTGTCAACCTGTGGTTGCGATCGTCGCTGGGGATGCATGCGCGAGGGGGCGCGTACGGTAGATAGGTGCATAGTGTGCACGCAAGGACCATAGGACCCAGGGACAAAGGGTGCGGGGAGGCTGCTGGCCAACCAGTCGTGGGTGGGGAGGGATGGGCGAGGGTGCGCGTACAGTAGATAGGTGCAGAGTGTGCATGCAAGGACCAGAGGACCCAGGGGCAAAGGGTGCGGGGAGGCTGCTCCGCTCCGCGCCGAATCAGGCGCGTGGCGCGTGCGGTGCTCTCCCCGGCGCCGTGTTATAGGCTGCTTCATCTGCGGTTGCGAATCAGCGGCCAAAGGGTGAGCAGCGGCGCTGCGAGTCGTGGGTGGGGAGGGATGGGTGAGGGTGCGCGTACAGTAGACAGGTGCATAGTGTGCACGCAAGGACCAGAGGACCCAGGGACAAAGGGTGCGGGGAGGCTGCGCGCGATGGGGGTTGTGATCCCTATCGTTGAACGTGTAGTTTGTGGTATGCGTGGCAGCATACATGGGTCAACACGGAGAACGGGGGCTCGCTGCCTGTGCGTATTGGATGGTCGGTGACGCTTCATGAAAGCCGGTTCGTACCGGCGCCCTGGATTATCGAAGCGAAAATTGTCGGATTCAACCCAGACCACGTATGGACCGCGGCGCCCACGGAACATGATGTTCCCGAAGGGACGTATGATGGAGAATTTGGAGAGCGGCCCCCAAACGGTTACGTGGTCGTGCGGCTGTATGTACCACCCGCGAAGGGAGCATTGGCTGGAGTGGCAGGAGTATGCACAAATTGTGGAATCGGAGGCGGAGTGTCCGACACACACGGATCCGTCCGACGATGATGAGGAGTATGTTAGTGAAACTAGCGAAGAAGACACCAATTAACATGCTCGGCCTGTTTGCGCACTTAACGTAATGTAATGAGATGTAACAATATTGAGCATAAATCATCTTTGTGTGTAAAACGCGTGCGTGCGTGCGTGTGCGTGTGTGTATGAGACCGCCCTGGACGGCCTGCCCTGGTGGACCTCAAAAGTCATTATGATGCAATGTCGCAAGATCTGATTATGCATGTACCCGACGGTGCTGTGTGCATGCACGGGGTGGGGACCGATTGTATCGGGGAGGCTGCTCCGCTCCGCGCCGAATCAGGCGCGTGGCGCGTGTGGCGCTCTCCCCGGCGCCGTGCCTTATGCTGCTTCATCTGCGGTTGCGAATCAGCGGCCAAAGAGTGAGCAGCGGCGCTTTAAATCGTGGGTGGGATGGGGTGGGGTATCCCGGGTGGGTCGGTGCGGGGCGCAGTATGTTGGCCAGGGATCAATGGCGTGCCATCCACATGCGGATACGCCATGTAGGGTTCTTCACGTGCAGTTGGGGCTACCCAAAGATCTGGAGGGGCTAGGCATGCACGTGGTGCCCCCTCCCATGTCCTGCGGGTCCAACGGGGACTGCGTATTGGTTGACCTGGAGAAGGCGTGCCTGCTTGTCTGGGCCGCATGCTGTATGGCCACCCTTCGTATGGTGCGGAACAGTTGCGAAAGACACGGGTGCACGCTTGATGAGCTGGTGAAATTGCTGGATTGCTGGACGGCGGCTATGGAAGAATTGGAATCCCCATCACCGGCTGATTCAGCGATGACGACTAAACGGTGTGAAGCTGTCGCGCTGGGGAACCGTGAGGAGAACGTCAGAACTGCCTGGGAAGGGGTACAGTCTTTTTGCACGCTCCATCGCATCACGATGGTTCACGATGACCCCACGGCACTGCACGATGCGTGTGAGCTGCGCATACGTGTATGCCACCAGAAGATTGAAGACTGTAAGGCGGAGTGCGCGCGGATCTTGGAAACGATCGTGTGCGTGAAGGATTGTCCCCGCTGTTCATCGCTTTTCACAAAAGCTACAGACCGTGCGGTTGCGAATTTTCTGACGCCCTCTTCCCTGTTCAGCACGCGTGAGTGGGACCCGCGGGTCGAGCGGGACGAGCGGTGTCTCCGACCAGGGGCGAGGTATTCCGTGAAGGTGGACTGGGAGCGCGCGAAATCGGAATATCCGGGGATCTGGGGGAAGGTGCTTGAGCATCATCACGTCAGCATGCAGAAGGCGGTCCGGGTGTCAGGGGTTGGCGAGTTCTTGCTATCCCCAGCTGTCCTCCTGCGCAACCTGGGGAGCTGGGTGCAGATGTGGCACACTGACCTCTTGCTCCGGAGCGGCGAGGAGGCAGTTTTCCCTACCCAGTTTTCCTCCGGGATGTTCCTTGACGAGCAGAGCTACACGGAACTCCTGCCTGATTCGGTAGATGGAAGGCATTGGCAGCGGTGCGAGGACGGCGCGTGCCACTTCACACTCGATCACGCAGCGTCCGGCTTTCCGTCAGCCACGCCGTTAAGGCGCGTCCGTTTTGCTGGCCCGCCGGGCAGCGTCATTGTTTGGCCGGGGGACAGGACTGTGCATCGGGGGCTTTGCCGGGTTGGGGAGGTGCCTGGTGGGGGTCGCGGCCTGCGCACCGCGGCCACGATGTCCGCAATTCTCTACGGCGCCATCAGCACGGAGGCTGGAGTCCCCGCCACGCACGACGCAATCCGCGCCGAGCCGCTGGGGACGTTGTCTCAGTATGGGATGCCATGGCACATGCAATGCCTTGCTTGCGGCGACGCAATACGGTTTGGAGGGAGCTACGGGAGCCTGCCTGAAGTATGGAGCTGCGATCTGTGCATGAAGGCGGATTTTGAGTGTGACCCGTTGCAGGGAACTAGCCTCCAGCAACCCGGTCTGGTGATGTGTGGCCCATGCTACGACTGGCGCAACCAGCATGCGGTTGGGCCGCCCCGAGTGGTGCACCCTTTGCACCTCTCCAGCCCATGTCCCAACTTCGAAAACATGGAAGGCTGGTCAAAGCTGCCACCCCCGGAGGCGCGGCTGCACGCCACTCTCAAGATGTCCGACCTCGTCCTAGCCTGGGAAGTGCTGGAAGCCTTCGTTGGGAAGGAAGCGTGGGATGCGAGGCCGGAGGCAGAGAAGGAAGAGCTTGCCCGCATCACGTGGAGAGATGGTCAGAGAGTAGTAGATCCTCCGCGTGTCCCTGCACGCGTGGGACCGCTGACATTCGATGGGTCCGCAGACACACAGCGGACGGACACCTGTCTTCTCTACCAGCGGATGGGTGTGCATTGCCCCGGACTGCGCAGTCTGGTCTTTGGAATCCTGAAGGCGTGCAGGGCCTCAAACCTAGCAACGGTTATGGATCGTGCGATCCACACCAGGAACGTGGGGCGCTTATTCCATTCATCTGGTGGTGCGGTGAAGGTGAACAACCAGCTGGCAGCCGTACTTGCCGACCGAGGCAGGTTGACCATGGAGTTTGCGCTGGGCGTGGCTGTGAAGCTCACGCACAACTTCAACGGCGAGTTCCCGAACTTCAGTGGGCGGGAAGATGCAAAAAAGGGGGGTCCCAAACGCAGTTTGCTGGTCCGCTGTGACTGCTCACAGCAGGATGGGGGTGACGAACCACGACCCGCGGTGTGGGATGGACGCTGGGAAGCGCGACCGACGGCCGCTTGCCAAAATGCTGAGGGGTCGCGAGTGGCGCAGCCCGTGTGTACTCCCTGCATGGATCCCGATCGCACTGGCGCAGATGACGCAGCGACAGCTACCAGCCCCACTGGTACCGCAGAGGCGCAGCCGCGGGTGGGGCCCTCTCCCCAGACGCCAACGGCTACTGCGGACTCGGCCGCTGCGGAACCCATGGACACCCAGGCCGACCCCAACGCAGCGACACCTGCCAGCCCAGGTGTGTGCACCCTCGCTCAGTCTGCTGACGCTGTGCAGTTCAGACACCCTAGGTGTATTGCGCTTGATATGAGGGGTACGTGGGTGGTGGGATCGCTCTGGCGCAGATGCCGCAGCGACAGCTACCAGCCCCACTGGTACCGCAGAGGCGCAGCCGCGGGTGTGGCCCTCTCCCCAGACGCCAACGGCTACTGCGGACTCGGCCGCTGCGGAACCCATGGACACCCAGGCCGACCCCAACGCAGCGACACCTGCCAGCCCAGGTGTGTGCAACCTCGCTCAGTCTGCTGACGCTGTGCAGTTCAGACACCCTAGGGGTATTGCGCTTGATATGAGGGGTACGTGGGTGGTGGGATCGCACAGGCGCAGATGACGCACCGAGTGGCACTGGTACCGCAGAGGCGCAGCCGCGGGTGTGGCCCTCTCCCCACACGGAACCCATGGGCACCCGGGCCGACCCCAACGCAGCGACACCTACCAGCCCAGGTGTGGTGAGAATGGCTGAGGCAAAGGCGGTTGCCCCGACTGGTGTTCAGCGAGGACCGTTCTACGACGCCGACAACCATCATCTGCTCACCAGGGACCACAGAGGACATATCATCGACAGCGCCTTTGACTGCAGCTTCGGATCCGTTACTGAGCCAGGCGCGTGTCAGCCAGCACACCGGAGGCAGCTGGTGGACGTGCAGGCAGCTCCTACAGGTAAAATAGTGACTATGGCGGACGTGCAGGCGTACCTGCGGACTGCGGGGCTACGAGCCGTAGACGTGGAAGGCGACGGCAACTGTTGGCTCCACTGCGTTGGCTGGCACCTGCCACAAGCGGAGGGTGCTAAGCGGAGCTTGACTGCGGGTGGTCGGGTGCTTGTCCAAAACTGTCGGCAAGCCATACAAGCGTTCTACGACTTGCATCCGGAGTATTACCACTTTGACATGGCGGACACCCGGCCCCAGCAAAATGCACATGGAAAGTTGCAACAAGTCTCCCTGTCCAAAATCCTAGCGCGGAAACAGCAGTATGACGAACCCGAGTTCTGGCACATCATCGCCAACATGACGGCCCGCGTCATACAGCTGTACATCAGCTGGCCGCTGGCGGGCATGCAATGGCCGGATGCCTCGGGTCCAACTCCAGAGGATTTCCCCAACAACGCGCCCTTCGCCATGGAGTTCATCTGCCCCCACGAGGATGTGGTGTTGACTAGCCGCGAACCTCTACGGCTGTGGAAGCTGTTGGAGCATGCCGATTGCGCGGGGCATTACATGCGCATCCTGCCGGATAATGAATAGCGTGTTAGTAGGCGCATCAGGGGAAAGGGCGTGGCGCAGCCCCCTAGCAGTAACATTCAAACTTATTTTAATGCAGATTGCAAACAGCCCCATAGATACACTGCGATAAGAATGCACGCTAAGGGGTAGGCCGCACGCTATAGTACCGGTTGCTCAGGAGACCGCACGCAGTATCCATTTGTGCGCGAAGTCCGTGGAAGCTGGGAGTACGAATCCTGTGGTGTATTTCCTGCTTGCTGGAGGCTGCTCCGCTCCGCGCCGAATCAGGCGCGTGGCGCGTGCGGCGCTCTCCCCGGCGCCGTGTTATAGGCTGCTTCATCTGCGGTTGCGAATCAGCGGCCACAGGGTGAGCAGCGGCGCTGCGAGTGGTGGGTGGGCAGGGATGGGCGAGGGTGCGTGTATTTCCTGCCTGCTTCACCGCCTACCCAGTTGACAGTTGCAGGTACCAAGAGGGCATGCTTGCTTGTATCACATACGCTTGCGTAACGTTTGTCATGCGCATGTGCAGGGGGGACAGGCACGAAGACGAAGCGACCCCGTCTGGCCGACTGTGATACCCATGACGGCGGCTAAACGGCCAGCTCCGGTGGGGCTCCTGGAACAGTTCAACGAGCTGGCGCCGAAGATACACGCCGGTATATGCCTTAAGTCGGGCATGCACGCTTCACCCGGCGGGGAAGGGTGGCTTCAGGGGAACTTCGACATTCTCCTTGAGAACGTGTTTAACAAGTGCGCGGCTTTCCAGCTGCTGCCTCCTCTGAGCCAGGAGCACACGGTGGCCAAGGGCAAATGCGTCCAGTGGATCAAGCAGAAGATGCGCAACAACAACAAGAAATTTCAAACGCAGTGTGTGTCCCCTGCGACCTGCCGGCAGGATGTCCTCGGCGAGGCAGAACTATGCACCGCTTGTGCGCCAAAGGTAACGGCGAACATCACGGCCATGCTGCAGTTCGACAGGTTCATCGCCGGCAATCCGCAGTGTACGGGACTCAGGGTGACCACGCCCGAGGAATCCAACGTCCTCCGTGCGAGATTCCCTGGGCCGTGGCAGCAGGCTGTTGATGCCGTAGCAGGGGGTCCCCGGGTGCATTTCACCCTGCGGTTGCGAATCAGCAGCCGCATACAGTGGCAGCTGCTGCTTGCGGCAGGGTGGCGACGCATGCACCGCAGGTAGCGGCGGATCCTGCTGGCGCAGGGGTGGCGGCGCATGCACCCCCGGGTGGAGTTCGCACTGCGGGTACGATTCAGCCACCGCAGGTAGCGGCGGATCCTTCTGGCGGCGGGGTGGCGGCGCATGCACCCCCGGGTGGAGTTCGCACTGCGGGTACGATTCAGGCACCGCAGGTAGCGGCGGATCCTGCTGGCGGCGGGGTGGCGGCGCATGCACCCCCGGGTGGAGTTCGCACTGCGGGTACGATGCAGGCACCGCAGGTAGCGGCGGATCCTGCTGGCGGCGGGGTGGCGGCGCATGCACCCCCGGGTGGAGTTCGCACTGCGGGTCCGATTCAGGCACCGCTGGTAGCGGCGGATCCTGCTGGCGGCGGGGTGGCGGCGCATGCACCCCCGGGTGGAGTTCGCACTGCGGGTACGATTCAGCCACCGCAGGTAGCGGCGGACGTGCAGGACAATTTTATTGCGGACATCGGAGTCTGGGTGAAGTACTTGTCTGAGTGCCCGTGGGTGACGTTCGACCCCGCAACACGTATATTCAGCGATGATACCAACCACATGACACAGTCGCAACTTCCCGAGAGCCACGCGATATGGGTCGGCGAAGTATGTGACGCGCTGAACCTCCTGCGCCCGTTCTTGACGATGGTTCCGGCCCCCCCTGCGCAAGGACGTCGACCCCAGGGCGCACATACCACCCAGCCCCGCACCCAGGAGTCGCGCCCAGCCCAGGCGCCGGAGCAGCCAACACACTTCAAGATAAATCAGGCCGCAGCACCGGCCCCGGGGGCATTGCCCACACCGGAGGAGGCAGTGAGCCCATTACCCACTATCATGACAGAGGCGGCGTTAAGGTCCTCCCTGGACGAGCAGTCCGAGGAGGATGAGGAGGTGGTGGCTCCCCAGCAGGCTCAGGAGGTCAGGAGGAGTCCGAGGACCATTGTAACGTCGCCGCCATCCATGGAAAAACGACGAGCCAGGAACATAGCCAGGAATATGGCCTTGATGAAGGGTGTGATGGATGCTAAGGGCGCCCTGTTCCCCGTTGGTGACACAACACCGGCGGCAGCGTTGGCCTTGCTGCAAACCGTCTCGGACGAGCGCCTGAAGGACCACATCACCGCGCTGCAGGGAACAGGCAAAAAAGTGAGTCTGACGATGAAAGGGAGCTTGTTTACCCTTCAGCAACCAGCGACATTTGCGGGTTACGCAGCGCTTAGCAAGCAGTCCTTGGACGCGCTCAACACGCCACTAACAAATGAACTCAGGCGGCGTGTGAACAGCAACCCGGAGCTGCGAGCTCTCCTGCCAGTCGCCACGCCAAAGAGCACTGCAGCTGAACCCCGGAAATCCAACCGTAACGAGGGACCGTCGGCTGCCGGCAGCAACAAGCGCAAGAAGCAGGCCTGCCCGGCTGATGCTCGGCAGGTTACTGTGTCAGGAGCAACAATGGCCGAGCTCCTGCCAATTTCGCGGAAGGGCGCGTTTCATCGCGCCGTCAGTGGCGGTGTAGAGTGGTTGGTGGCTGCTGACAAAGCGGAGAAGCTCACGCAGTCCGCTGTCAAAATACTGTCGGGCCGTATGAAGACACAGCTCTGGGAGACGACCACGTACGGCGAGGAGTACTCAGTGGAGCATGCCTCCGGGACGTGGAGTGGAGCAATCGGCAAGACTGTCCATCGCATAACGGTGGAGGAGTGGTCTGAGGTGCACGATTACTACTGCACGGCGGTGGCCAGTGACAATGGCGCCAACCTGCAGGTCAAGTTGCCCGCGGTGCTCCTCGACTTCGCCATTTTTCATGCGGAGTTCGACGCGCACGCATTCAACTCGGCGATCATCCCGAAATTCGGCGAGTGCCGGGTCCCGGATGTGCACATCTGCGAGAAGGGACTGCTTTGGAGGACATCGACCGGGGAAGAAATGTGCATGTCCAACCTGCCGAAGTTGCTCAGCATGCGCGACACGGTCCCGCCGGGTTTACAAGTGGACGGAAATGCGGAGCCACGACCAGCCGGTGAGTGGGGCACGCCTCCCGCAGGCAGCTCGCATGCATGGGTTGTGACATGCCGATGCCTGCAATGAGCAACATGAGGATGAATGTCGAATCTTGCGCCGTGTGCACGCAGGTGTATCTGGTGACGCGTAGCTTGGATTGCAACGCTGGCGATACCCCAAGCTGCTGGCTGACCAGTGTTCCTGAACCAGAAGCTTGAAAGCAGGCGCATACGACTTGTACCGCAGAGGAAACGCGCAAGCGTGCAAGCCTCTGGCATGAAAGCTTAGGATGTCAACCACGAACACCAGCTTCCGATTAATGCAGATTGTAGGCTATGCGAAGTGAAAGACCGTATGTGGCTAGAACAGACAATTTTGAACTGTATTGTATCTTTGGAATAAATCAGTTTGTGTTCTCCGACGGAAACACGCGGTCACTAAGCACGCGTCACGCTGCACACGCCATGCACCGAGCGACCGCCGCGTATCGATCGGGCGCTCACGCGAGGAGCAACGATGCATCTAACGAGGTGTCTGCCTTCATGATGCAGGTGCTGTCGGTGTCCCCCCCCCACTCCCCCTCAACGGATGTGCTGCGTGCAGGTCGGTGACACGCCGGAAGGGGTAGTTTGCGGCAGGTACAATGCGCGGTGATGGATGAACTGGATGACGTCGTCATCCTGTGCAAACTGCAAAGCCTGGAAATTGGGGGCAAGTCACCCACAGTGTCACGGTTTGCTGTGGACATCGGATGGATCCCAAGCAAGGTCACAGAGGAGTGCAGCACGATGGCGCAGAAGAGCGCAAAGATCCGTCAGCTGGCTGACAGATTGACAACTCTCGGGTGCATGATCGACAAGAGGATGCGGATAACCTACGCACCGCCGCATGTGGGCCCCAGAGAGCTAGCAGGTGGGGGGGCGAGCCCGGTGGACGGCGCGCGGGGGAAACGGCGAGCCGGGGGGAAGCCGTCACGTGCCAAACGGCGCAGCTCCCAACCGCGTGTGATAACCGGCACGTGACCGACGCCCGCCTACTGGAGTTGGCGCAACGCGCTTACCGTGACATCAAGCGCCCAAGCATTCGCTCCATCTTCACCCCCGACGACTTGTGCACGCTGGGCATACCTGATCAGGTAGGGCGCGCCGGAAAGGATTACAAGGGAAGGATTGACGTGCTCATAGGCCGCATGCAATCTCTGGGAGTTCAGTTTGATCAAAGGCACCGGGTCATTGCCATCTCCGCTGGCCACCAGATGGAGGCGGCCCCAGTGTTTGTGGAAACAGCGGATGATGATCCTCAGCAGGCGAGGATACCCAACAAGAGAATGCGGTATACCCTGGTGGGAGGAGCCGGCGCAGATGGGAATGATACGAACCACGACCTGGCGGACGCACAGGCCGTGGGATATATGGGATTGAGTCATTGCGAGGAAGGGGGGTCGTCAGATGCCCCCACCCCAGCCGAAAATGCATACTGGGAGGAGGTGTTGGATTTGCCGGACATCCCGGAAGAAGACATCGTGGAGGAGACGGACGAAGGTGGTGATGCGGAGGCGGACCTCCTCTCCATCCCGGACTTTCTTTACGATGTACGCCCTGCCGCACCTTGCACACTGGCGGAACACTGGTCTCACTGCCCTGCTCGGACAGGACGTGGAAACGCCTGTGCGTCTTTCTGATACATCATGTAGTGCGTATTGTAGCATGTACGTTATGCAACATGCGCAGGGGCATGCAGCGCATGCAGAATATGCACAGAAATTAAGCCAGGATGGGACGGCCACTCGCAGGAACTAGCTGCAAAGGCGGGCATGGAAATCGAGGTGGAAGAGGCGGCCGCCTTGCTGCTGGCTCATCACGCAGAGGTGACGGTGTACGCGCCGGTGCCGGCGAAACAAGTGACGGTGGACCCTCCGGAGGCAGGGAAAGCGGTGACGGTAGACGCGCCGGAGCCAGCGAAAGTGGAGACATTGGACGCGCCAGAGTCGGCCGAACTCAGTCCCAAAAAGATGGATCCGCTTCTAACGCATGGGCAGGCGAGCCCCCACGGAGTGACGCTGCAGGAAGCTGTGTGGTATTTGCTGGACATGAAACGGCGGCAGCAGTGGACAGACGCGCACTTCAACACGTTCATGAAAATCTTGAAGATGCTGCTGGGTGGAGCAAACACCAATTTACCGGGGTCGCTCTGGCACATGCTACGCCTGATTGGTGCCGAGACCGTGTGGGACTACGCAGTGCATGTGTGTCCGAAGTATCACAGAACGTTTCCAGCAGAGACCAAGAAACCAGCGCAGGAGAAATGCGGGGTTCCCATCGCGTGGGATGCGGCGGGAGTGCCGGTCGGGTGGTGCGAGGAGGAGAGATACAGTGTGACACGTACGGCGCGGGGTGAGGTGTACCGCCCGCAGGAGTACTATTTCTACTTCCCGGTGAAACGGCTAGTCAGACGCTGGATGCGCAATGCGAAGTTTGCAAAGATGCGTGCTGATACGCAGGCGAGAGCGCCTACAAACGCATGCGTCATGACCAGCCCGCACGTGGCGCGGATCAACGAGCACAGCACGGTTGGGGGCCGGCTGCTGCAGGAAACAGAAAGCACGGATCCCATGAAACCTGGAATGGTTCGGGCTGGAATGGCTGTGGAATACGGTGAGGATGACGCACGGGCGAAGAAGCACGACAAACAGTGAGTCCAGCCGACACCCAGCACTCCTACTACAACCAAGCCCCCCCCTCCCCTTGATGTATGTTGAATGAAATGGCTGACCTGAACAGCGCTATGGTGCAAACGATGCGTTGCACGTGAGGGTGGGGACACACCACCGGGCGTAATGGTGGGAATGTGGCGCGCACGGTGCAGGGGATGGTCCACGAGGTTCGGAGCGATGCGGAGCGCGGACCTGCACCCTCGGGTACACGCCGCCACAATCTGCAACTCGAACCGTTGCGATGTGCCTTGTTACTAGAATAAGGCTAACCAGTGTAACGCATGCAGGTGGTCCCCTGCTGCTGGTCTGCTTCTGCAGTGTAGGCGTATGCAAGGTGCACTGCGTCCCGCCTTGCGTGCCGTAGGTTGTACACCTGCTAGCGTGTCTGGCTGTGAAGGCTTCCCGGTGATTGAGGAAGGGAGGACTGACGGTGCATCCATGCGGGTGTTCGCAGGATCGGGTTAGGATGGAATTTACCGGGCTCGTAATTGTGGTTCCGGGCCCTAGGCAGCACTGGAAGAACAATGACGTGATCCAAGAGCGCCTCGTGAAGGAGCTCAAGGAGTTACGCGACGGGCACGCTGACGACAAAGGCACGCCGTTCCGAGTATACGATGGTTACTTTGGCAAGTGGCATGATAAGTTCAGTGTGTTTCTGGTGCTGTGCTACTGTGACACCGTTGCGCGGAACGATCTGGGAAGGTTCGCTCCGGTGGCTGCCAGACGCAACGATTACCTGAGCCTGTGGGAGGGCACCCCCGGACCAACTGGTGGGATGTATTGCCTAGGCTATGCCAAGCCTATCGCACAAAGCTATTTACCGGACGGGGAGACGGTTCATGCCTGGGACCCGTCGGTGCTATTAACCCAGGAGGATCACGAGGAACTAGTCAAGCTAACCCAGGAGGGCGCTGATCCCATGCGGACCGGGCGCTACGGTAAGGGTCCCCTGGAGGCCCTGGAATATTTCACCGCCATGTCGGCATACGTGCTGCCTTTCATGCACTGTATGACCTTCGGTGTCGTGAAGAGTACTGTGAAGATGTTCCGCCACAAGGTGCCCAACTGCGATGACACGTGCTACTTCAACGCCGCGCAGCTACAGCAGCTACAGAAGAACGGCAAAGGGCTGTGTGCCCCGCACGACATGCACCGTGAGTACCAGGACGTGGTGCAATATGCAGGTAGGTGTGCTGGCAGGCATGATTGCAGGAAAGCTGTTCTTCCCATGCATGCGAGATCTACGTGAATTGTGTGCATAGGCCCGCCCGTTGTATGGGTTGACCATTGATTGAATGAACGGTGCATGCATGCTGATGTCGCCCGAAACGCTTGGTTTGTTTGCAGGGAACTACACTATGGAGGACTGGCTCAACTTCATTTTGATATTCAGCCCGCTGGTATTCATGGACGTCCTGTGGAGTCTCAACCGAGAGTTGGACAGGGCTTGGTGGAAGCTGAGGGAGGCTGTGATATATTTCATCCGGCAGGTGTGCGCCGGCACAATCGAAGACCGCGCAGAGGCTCGCGCACAAGCGGAGCTGCGTATGAGGGAGTTCGCAGTCATTATTGAGAACGAGTGCCCTATGAACATGCTGACGCTGAATCTACGCCTAGCCGTGGTACACTTGTGCAAGCAAGAGGAGAAGGTAGGCGTTGTCAGCTCCAACATCGAGCTATGGGTGGAGCGCCTGTTGGGGGAGGCGAAGGGGGTGGTGCCGGAGCCGGTGGGGGGGAAGGCCATCGATTCATGCATCGGCAACGCCTACTTGCTGAAAGACCGTGTAGATGACATGGCCCACTTGTACCCCGGGATCCGGTTCCTTCCAGACTATGTCGCGCACTCGGTGAAAGAGGACGGCCCGGGTTTCCGCGATGACCCGGGGCTCGCGTGTCACTTCATGGATGTCGGTCATCACATCATCCGCGGTGGCGTGGCTGTATCCGCGCTAAGCGCCGATGCGGAAGGAAGGCTGCTGCCGGGCCTGGCGGCTTCCTTGCGTGCCATGCACGGTGAGCGATACGAGCTAGAACGGGACGCCTTGGACGTCCTATGTTTTCCACGAATGCGGCACGGCGACGAGGACTTCACGTCCACGATGTACACCAGGGCAGTAACCAGAATCTCCTACAACGTAGCCTTAGCATCCTCTGAAGCCGATGCATTTGAATACGGCCGCGTGGAAGCTTACTATCTGATCTGGGACCCGGCCACACATTGCGCTGTGTGCCGTCTAGCCATGGTGACGGCATACCCGACTATCAAAAACGCGCGCATGAACAGCCGTGCCGTCTTTGTCTTGAACGAGGATGCCAAACATACCCTGCTGATGCCGGCGTCACGCCTTGAGACCAAGTGTATCTGCCACCGTCCTCCGGGATTTAAAATCCCCCTCCACGTCATCTACCTTTGGCCAGGAATGAAATCTGCACGATGCTCAAGACCTTAGCAACGGCAAGCTAGAAACCAGCAGCATGCGTCCTTCCTTCCTCTCTCCTTATTGCTTCTAGTGTGACCTTACTTGCAAAGCCCAGGACGGGGCTGGGACTTGCAAAGCCACATACTTACCTACCTAGCATATCTGGTAACAGTTATGTAACATACCATGCCTGCTTGCCACGTGCACTAATCTTGCACACGTGTCCGTATCACAGTGCATCCTGCCTGCCACGTGTCCAACCGTGGTCATACCGTGGCAAATTTACCGGTCACATGTGGTAATTTTACCATTGGGGGTCAATTTACCGGTCATATGTGGTAATTTTACCATTGGGGGTCAATTTACCGGTCGTAGGGGGGTACCATGGTAAATTATATACAGCAATGGTAAACAATAATATATAATTACCGCGCTATAAGTAAATGTGGTAAAATCGTGTTAGAATTCTTCCACGTTACCAATAGGAAATTACCCACGGGATTTATATCGCCACTATTAGTGTAATGGTGGTAAAACACCAATTTACCACAATTTACCACCGGTTTACCACATTTTACCACCATTTTACCACGTTTATTTCTCAGTGTGATCGCACGAACCACACACCTCAGGGCAACGTGCAGTGTCGTGAAAGTGTCCAGGGCAGAGGGGGCACTCCTGAACGAAGGCCGAGGATGCGGAGTGAAAAGAAATGCTCCTAGCACCCTGCGGCTTCATGCCTTGAGGCCAATTCCCGCCCTTCGGGAGCGGGGATGCCGCGAAGCGTTGCTTCCATCCCACGTGACGATTACGTCCGTGAAACTTACCGTCGGTCCGACGGTTTCGTTCGTCGCGCCACTTGGACGGTGGAAATCTCACACCACCGCCCCCATGCCTACGGGAAAAATCACTCCGTGGCGGCGGTGTGTCGGGTGCAATTCCGCGCTCGTCATGACGGAGGGAGGTGAGTAGGGTAGAGGCCTCACCAATGATACGAGCGAACTCCTCGAGGAAGTCCGAGATGTCACTCTGTCCGTCACCTGCGTAAGCCAATCCGAGAGGCGTGTGCGTCGGGACAGGCGCGGCTGCCTTGGGGCGGGTGGAAGGGCCATTAGGGTTCGCGCACCACCACACCTCTAGAACGTGAGTGTACACCTCCTCGATGCTCACCTTCGCCAACTCGGTGTCCAGGCGAAGCGGGGTAATTACCTCCTTGTAAAACTCGACGTCCAGCGCCGCAAGGAGTTGCCTTTTGGCGGCTTCGTCGTCCAGGGGGCCCGCTCCGCTAGCCGCGATGGCCTTCAGGCATTCGTCAAATTGCGCGACCAAGGGTTCAGGGTCGTTAGACGAACCAAAAGAAATGCGAGGAAGACAGATACGCTGTCCGGCTAAGCTCGCTAGGAGACAAACTGATAATCATATAACTTGTGTCTGGCCGAAGCTTTATGCTCTCGGAAACCCAGACAGTGAAACGATGACTGTACTACTGTACTGTACTACTGTACAGAACAGTGCTAGGATGTCACGGACACGAGACGGAAGCAGGGTCAGGCTAGGGGCTAGTCAGAGCCCATAATAACTAAGCCTAAACCCGAAGTCCAGCACACCACCCGTGGGTGTGACTACCTAGCAAGGCAGGTACAGGGTAACAGCCACGTGATAACAAACAAACACCTACGTGCAACTCGGTGGAAACCGATCACTTCTAGCTGGGTGCCGGGGTCTTGACCCGGTCATCCCACTACTGGGCTAAAGCTAATCAAGCTGCCAGGATGATTGACTAGGAACTCAGCCACTTTGAAGCTGGTCAGCAGAGCTGAGTTCAGCGGTTGGGATGTAGATACAGAGTAATCCCGAAGTGAATTGTAAATTGTCTTGTCGAAATTGAGCACCACCAGGCCCAAGTGGGCAAGGCGGTTCCACAGCAGAAAGTAAGTCAACTGAAGAACCCATACAAGCAGATTCCCATGGCGGTTTGAGCACTGAAGAAAGAGATAAAAGAACTCGATCGTCAGGCGGCCAATCACGGACGTCCAGAGAGCCAAGTGGCGGATCCGAAGCAAAGAGATCTCCAGTAGACCGATGGACGGTGACTCCGGGCTCAACCAGGCCCCTGTCACCACCGCCCACGGCAACCAGAGATGCCGTAGCACTGGCCAGCAGAGAACAACAGAGCATCGAGGACATTAATGCACACCGGAGAAAACTCGGCGGCGCCCGTGGACGGTACATCGGAGCTGCTAGTGGCGATGCCCCCCTGTCAGAGCCATGCTCAAGAGTGCCGAAGGAGTCAAAAACCACTTGCTGCCCGCCGTCAGAGCCATTGTCAGAGCCTTGGTCGTTGTCAGAGATTTCAGAGCCAACGTCAGAAGCCTCAATCGTCATGCCAGCAAACAGCGGAGCCGGTGCAGAGTCGCCAAGCTGGAGCGATGGGACAGAGCCAGGCAAGCCGAGAGAGCCAGGGACAGCCACTGGCGGGTCATGAGCCGTAGGCACACCACCAGCCACGAGTGCAGAGGGATCCCGAACCGCAGGCGGTGGCGGAATCGAACCCCGTGCACCCGAGTGGAATGTGGCTAGAGGAAAGTGAGCCACGCCGTCATCGTCAGCTGCCGCATCCTGAGCGGAAGCCGCAGCCCCCTGAAAGTGCTTCAGAGATGTGGGCTCAGCCGGCACAAAGGAATGCGCCGACAGCTCGACCACCTCCGGGCGACCCTCCATCGTGCAGAGTGACTCGAAGGCGTGCTCATCCCCCGCGTCATAGAAACGCTGGAAACGAACAGCCAGGCAGTCAGTCTCGTAGTCTTCAACCGCACTACAATAGTGGGCAGAGTGAAGACCGCCGTTGGGGCATTCAGCATGCCAGTGCTTCAAACCACTTTTGGCACACACCGCATTCTGGCAGTGGGGCACGAAGGCACCACTCTTCTTGTCAAATGAGACAGGAGGAGCGGTGCCAAGTGGCTTAACACCAGCACGATGATGCTTAGCAGCAGAGCGGGTAAGGTGCTTGCCCGCAGGCGGAGGCCCTTCCCGCTTCTGCCGCTTCAGGTCACGAATGTCCTGTTGCATGCGCTCCAGCTGCTTCTGCAGACTGGACAACGCCGCAGCCAGGTCAGACGCGCCATCGCCGAATGACAGAGCAGAGACAGGGGCGTCAGAGACTTTCAGGCCGTGGCGGAACTGCTCCCGCACACGAGCCTGAATAGTCAGGAGAGACACGCCCTGCCGCTGGTCAGCTCGAGCCAGAGAGTTAGCCAAATCACGGTACAGCCACGAATCGCCGAGAGCCTTGAGAAACTGCCGCTTCACCGCGTCCTCTGGCAAGTTGTGGGAACGCTGAACGTCCCTCAACAGGCCATTGAACTCGCGGATGCCACGGTCAGGATCTTTGCTGCTGGGGATGCGAACCGCCAGCAGCAACTCAAAAGAGTCAAAGGGTTCCGAGCGCTCCTGGAGCATGCGCACCACCTCAAGGGCAGCGCGCTTGCCATCTCCAGGAACGTCGGACCCAGAGGCCTCAAGCCAGTCACGGGCAGGTGAGCCAGGGCGAGCCAGAAATGTCAGAGCCGAGAGCAACAACTCATTTGCCTCATGCCTGGCCTCAACTGCCATGTCAGTTAAGTCAAACAGGGGAGCAAACGCCGATGACTGGAGCACAAACTGCGTGCGGAGCTCATGCATCAATTGTGAAAAAATGTCCACAGCGTCTGCTTCTGTTCCCGCAAAGCGCTCCGATTTGTCCCCAAGGATTTTAGTGGCAACGGTTTTGGCAACCTTCCTGTCGAAATTGTCACGAGCCAACTGTTTACACTTGTCCAAAACTTCCCTCGCAGCTGCTGTGGTCGGAGCTGGCAGCTGCGGCGTGTGCGGTGTTGCAGCGTGCTGCGCACCAACGTCATCAAAGATCGTTTCTAATCTACGGACGCGAGACCGCGTCACTCTATTCGTTGTGGTAACCATGATGGAGAGACAGGGGAGAAGGTTGAGCTAAACAGGGAGATGGTGTAAGAACGCTTACAGCGGCCAGATAGTTTGTAGAAGTCTCAGACGTACAGATCAAAATTCACAGGTCGTGAGCGGAACCATGAGAGCGGCCAAAATTAGTTACGTGTGGAACGACCTCGCCGGAGCCAGCGGCGCACGAAACAGATTAACCCTCGCTGCGACGATGCTTCCGTAAAATAAAAATAATCCGTCACTAACTGATCTCCTGCGCAGCGAAGGCGAGCACAATGCGTGCCGCCATCACCGCCAAGTCAAAAGGCCATACCGTAAGAGTAATCCACCACCGCCCAAGTGGGCGCTCAACCCCTCCTACGTCCTACTTAGCCGAACATGGCAACAGCAAGGCGCTGTGCCATCATCAGAATCACCGGAAAGCCGGTGCGGCCTATAACCTGCGAGGAAGACAGATACGCTGTCCGGCTAAGCTCGCTAGGAGACAAACTGATAATCATATAACTTGTGTCTGGCCGAAGCTTTATGCTCTCGGAAACCCAGACAGTGAAACGATGACTGTACTACTGTACTGTACTACTGTACAGTACAGTGCTAGGATGTCACGGACACGAGACGGAAGCAGGGTCAGGCTAGGGGCTAGTCAGAGCCCATAATAACTAAGCCTAAACCCGAAGTCCAGCAAGAAATGCTTAAAAGCTCCTCGTGGTGGCGGAGCGGCCGATGCCCAGGCGGCAGAAGCCGCTTGGTGATCTCCAGCAAGGCACGCTTGCCGTCACGCGGAGAAATTCGGGCCGAAGCGTCAACCCACCTTCGAGCTGGAGAATGTGGCGTTGTCAAAGAGACCAACGCACGAAGTAAAATGTCGTTGAAGATCGGGTGAACCTCCTTGGTGACGTCCACGAGGTCAAAAATGTCCTCGTTGGCGCTGTCCTTGTTGACAAACGATGCTTCCAAGGCAGTGACCAAGGAATCCCAAAGAAGTTGTCGATGTGGTTCACTTCCGGAAAATGAGGACGCCTTAGTACCTAAGGTGTCCTTCGCAACACGCTTCACAACGTCAATGTCCCAAGACGATTGCAAAACGGCATTGCTGCGTGTCCTGTCAGCAGCAGCGAGCGCGACATTCGCTGACTGCGGGGTGCTCTTGTAGCGAGCACCCACGTTCCTAGCAAAAATTGAATCTAGGCGCATCCTAGCGCCCATGGCCGGTGTTCCAACTGAGGATGAAGTCATCAGAATAAATTCCTATAGGAGGGGGGTTGGGGAAAAGGCGAGTGTCAAATTGTAAGGTGGCGGGCGACCGTAATGCAGTTGCGGAGTGAGGAGAAGAAGGGGTCGAACGAAATCAACGGAGTCGAATACGCGGCGGCCAAGGAGTTGTTGACAGGGGTGATCAAGTCCAGTCTAAAACAAAATCCAACGCGGACACCCGTAGAAGTTGCCGAAAATCCCAACTCGCAATCTCACCGCAACATAGCGCAAACCGCGCGCCCTAAAGTGGCCAATTCAACATCTCGCGAGGCCCCAACGCCCCGCCAAGCGGAAAAGCTTAGCCAGTCATGGCAAAGTCAGCAGTGATAAAAGCGGGTAATACCCCATAACCTGTGAGATATAATATAACGTATTATATCGGGTGCGGTCACTGAATATCTTTCATACAAGTGTAAATTGATTATAAGAGATAAACGAATATAAGGTGTCTGTGACCTAGGGATCTGTCACCTAGTACTGTACGAGTACTGGTACAGCTAACGGGAGTCAGAATAGTTATGACCTACGGGTCATTGAATCCAGCAGATGTCACACTTCGGCTCAACGTTCAGTTCCCGATCCGATCTCATTTCTAATTCCGATTCGTCATTCTCGATTCAGATGTTATGCCGACAGGCTGACACGATGAATGCCCCACAGTACTGTCATACTACTGTACTGTCATATTGTCATATTGTCATAGCGTCATACTGTCATAACCTTAATATCTGATATTCGATTTCATTGTCTTTTCAACCCCGATGCGAATCTGACCATTCTTCGAGGGTCTGACTGAGTTCCACGATGACACCCCCCACAGTACTGTCATACTACTATAGTGTCATACTGTCATACCCCGGACATCTGGTATTCATTCTCATCGTGATTTCAAGCCCAATTTCACTGTCATCGTGCCAATCCCAGATTACCCCCGATGACACACATACGGACGCATAGGCATATCGGCTCACGCTGTGCCTCCGGGCACACAAAACGCTTCCCGGTGCTTGTGGCAAAGTGCACTGTATAGTGGCTCTTTTTTGTCGCACGAAGATACGCTATCATGTCTGTTGGGATTGTGGCGGAATTGATATTGCTCATACATTAAAAGCAAATATACGTCAACTGCTCTTAAGATCTTGGAGACTCGAGCAGCACAACCGGCAACGGTTTCTTTAGCTACCGGATGCGCATGGCTCTGCTTATCCAAAGTGATTCCTTAGTCTACACGGGAACACCGGACTCCTCATCGTAAACCATATTATTTACCGTCCTTTTGACATTCGTCGCAACTTGTGAACAACGGATTTGTCGAAACTGAATACCTTACTAAGCCTGACTTTCGTTTCACATAACGAATCATACAGTCCTTGTGGATCCAGCAACCACTTTTTTCTACAATCCACTCATCCTCATCCTTGGGCTTTGGAGAGCGCCTGAGAGCCTCTTGCTGCTGGCGAGCCACTTCGAGGATGGTGTTTCGTCGGACTTCTCCCGACTCTTCCGGTTCCCCAAGCGAGGTGAGCTCCAAACCCATCGGGGCGCTGCTGCTCTGAGACACACATGCAAACGACCTCCCGCACAACCAAATGAGACGATGCCAGCATGCGCGCGTCGCTGAGGATGGAAAGCTCTGCTTGCCATTGGTAGCTCTCGGGTAGCTGCCGACTGCCGGTGGTCCGCGCCAAGGCTCGAAGGTTCTGCTTGATTTTGGGAGCCTCCGCCTGATAGGTTGGCTACCTTGGAAATAGCACGCATCGGCTTCGAAGGAACGTATGCATGTCGTTTGACCTCGCGACTGTGTGCGGTGTACTATGCGATGGATAAGTGTGCTGCGGTGGCAACAAAAGCATTCCGAACAGACCAATCAAACAACACATTAAAGCACGGCACGTTCTGTTGATATCAGGCTTTGCCAACCGATTGAATCGTCTCTTTTGGATCGAGCGGGCTTAAGGAAGAAAGTGCACTTACATGTCTAAGAGGGCCTAGAGGATTGAGTATCACCCTTCTAGATGAATTCGCTGAAACATGCCGAGAACGCTCTGAGTTATATTCACCGAGATGAAAGCACAGACAAGCACGGCATTTGTGCTGAGTTTCACCCTCCCAGATGAACATATTGACACGCGGTAACTCTTTACATACGATTCTATAGACAACCTCGTCTTCTGGAAGAGCATAGAGATGCATGAGGCAAACACTTTGAGTGCTCCCTCGCGGATAATCCCCTCACAAGCGCGGCATTTACTCTGTGGGATAGTGTGTGAATTTCGCGTTTAAAAGCCCGTAAAAACTGTCGTTCTCGAGAAAATACAAGGGACCCAGAGCGACAGATTGGTGATTCAATCGTCACAAATGAAACTCTGAGAAATTATGTTGCAAATCTGCCGTATCTTGCTGGCCTTCTCCCGGTGAATGCAAGGTAGTGTTAACCAACAACGCAATAGTGTACGTCAGGCCTTGCGTACCTTCGAGGGTACCCTGATAGGACCAGCCGTCCTCTTGCATGGCAAGAGACGTACGCCGAACAAAATAGTGCGCTGAGCCACGTTTTTCGGAGAAAGAAGAATATTTTCGATATGCCATATTTCAGTCGTATTCTGCTAAATTCAAACGCGCGGATGTCATCGTGGTTGGGGTGCTCTGGAGAGTCACTTTTTTTCCATGCAGTGGGAACTCGACTGCTAGCATCTTCCATGCCAGGTACTTACTTCACGTATGTACATCAAAAGAGCCATTTTCAAAGGTTATCTATCCATGTTTGAACAAGGTGATTGGAAAGTTGAGTTTCAGTGAAGTGTGCGTTTTCGCAGTTTGTATTTGTAATGACATAATCACGGTTGTTTACCACAGCTAAAATCAAGGATCAGAGTAAGGAAATTTCTGTGGAGTTCATTCTTGGGTCCTGCTGATACAGGTTCGTTCCACTTTCCGAGATGTTCATTCGATCTAATCATGAAATCATCTGTTTCGTAACCTTTGATTCCACTCTTTTCGTTTTTGTGGTTGCGTCAAGAGGATAGACGTCAACTCAAGAGCTCAAGACTCACTGTCAAGACAACTGTCAGTCTCAGTCGAGTGGAATGCCGATGCCGTCGAGTCTGTCGACAGAGTCTGTGACTGTGTCTCAGAGGCTCAGACTGCTCACTCGACTGCTCTCAATCGTACAGTAGAGCTCTAGCACGTACAGTACTGTAGGTAGCAATTGGATTGCATGCGATGGCCGGTCTTTCGATCGAAATCCACAAATCCCCGATCAGAATCGGGTCAGACGTACTCTGGCTGAGACCAGAGCCTCCGGACGGATTTTTTTAAAACTTTTTTAAGGATTTTTATTTTATTTTTCTGTACTAGACCAGAGTGACGGGAAGGACGAAATACATATATACAAAGGGTGGATATATATATAGGCCAACCCGGCAAGAAACAACGAGTGGGAGGCAGAGGCCACTCAGCATATCACAGTCTAAGATGAGATAATAAAATAACTTAGGTGTTTTATTATCGGACGGAACTGACGGCAGGCAAGATGCAAGTGACACTACACGGCGAGGGGTGACACAGGAAGAGACAGTCACCCCCATTTTATGGGGGGGGCGAAAGTCTGTCTCCCCATGACACCACCTCACCCTGAAGGTGTGAGGTGCCACGATGCCAACTTGCCAGGCCAGGCCTAACATCCTACGGCAAGCACAAAGGCAAAACCCTAAGGAAACATACATCTTGTGAGACCCAAAGGGGTCTTTTTCAACCCAACTAGTGTGGCTTCGCCTGCGTTGGTCTCTAGATGCGTGCTCTAGGGGCTTACGCTCATGCATGTGCTGCGGGGATAAGCTACTCCCGCAGGCCAGCCGGCAATCCTAGGCTCCAGCGGTCGAGGGTGGATGGCGGCGTAGCTCTCGATGGTGGATGAAGTCGAGCGCCGCCAAGATGCGGTCAACCAACGCCCACGCGGTGCGGGGCGAGGGTGGGCGGCACCACCAGAGCGCGTGCGGTGACGCGGGCACTCTGAGAGAGGCGAAGGTGGAAGATGAGGTGTGCCTCCACTCTGCCGCACACAAGCGCGAAATCAGAGAGGAAAAGCGGCGGGATGATGGCTGCAGCACCACCAAACACCACCAGGCAGTGGCCAAGGGGCACGCAGGGTGGAGGGGAGAGTGGAGGATGCTGCGGGGTGAGCTCGTAGTGGTCAAAGCTCATGTCGACGATGGGTTCGATGGACTCGACTTTGGTGTCTGGTGCATAAGCACCACCAGACACCACCAGACCACAATCCGCGGTAAAAAGCTGCCGATGCGCCCGAAGGGACGCAAGGGCATCCCGAACAGCGGCCATGCGAGCACGTTGGAGCTCAACAAACATGGCCGACAGCAGGCTGCAGAATTCTGCGGACCAAAAGATAGGGTTCCCAAGTGGAGAGATAACTTTTTGAAAAATCAACCGAATCCAGCGATGGAAGGGTCAAATCGGGGTAGATTTTCGCGGGGAAAACGGCGGTGACGTCAAAAACGTCGTGCGACAAGCCAATTGTGCTGCAGTTGAGGTGCTGCTGGCCAGAGCGCAAAGTAAAATCGTCGAGGACAAAGGTGCTCGCGTAGATGTTGGGTCGAGGACAGGGTGCTCGACGAAATTCCCGGTGTCGATGAGGCACACGGGGTCAAGATGGAGGTGTAGAGGACAAGGGTGCTCAAATGAAGATCAACGACGCGAGGGGCGACGTTGTGACCGCAAGCAAGGTGGTCGCGGGATCAGAGAAGGCGAGAATGATGAGCGACCACTACCAAGTGGTCAAGCCCATAACCTGACGGGAAGGACGAAATACATATATACAAAGGGTGGATATATATATAGGCCAACCCGGCAAGAAACAACGAGTGGGAGGCAGAGGCCACTCAGCATATCACAGTCTAAGATGAGATAATAAAATAACTTAGGTGTTTTATTATCGGACGGAACTGACGGCAGGCAAGATGCAAGTGACACTACACGGCGAGGGGTGACACAGGAAGAGACAGTCACCCCCATTTTATGGGGGGGGCGAAAGTCTGTCTCCCCATGACAGAGTTTACGAGCTGCTTTCCATTCTTGTCGTGTCAAAAATCGCGATCGGCCGCGCAGCGGCCGCAGCTCGTAAACTTTGGTCTCAGCCAGTGTAGGTCACACGCAGTTCTCCGCAAACTCTGTGCGAGTGCAAAACCACCTGCCGCGCCCTGCTGTAAACCTGTGTAAATTTAGCTAGCTCCTGCTTTCGAAAAGTTAGATCCGAACCTTTCACAACCATTCTGCGGGATACGGTGATATTTGCGCCTCTTGTGGCCTAGTATTAAATGTGATATATGCATCGACATATGCTTCGAATCCACATGAGAGCTTTGTCACTAGCAGTTTGTAACGGAGTCTGGTTCGGATCCCCAGAGTGCCGGCACGCCACTCTGATGTATGTGCGAAGTCGTGCCGGGGTGCTTGTTTTATCTGTGAATTGCCCCCTGTGTTGCTCGTTTGCCCTTCTGCTTTTCATGCTTCCATCTGAGCCTGAATCTACAGTCTGCGTGTACAAGTTAGGCCCGCGCCCGTTTTGCGAATCCACGAGCCGGCGCGGCAGAAGCGCGTTGCCGCCTGGCATGTTTTACGTGGCGCAGCAATAGACACGCATGTCGCCGTTCCGCAGCGGTGGAGATCCGCAGCTGTCCGAAAACGTTCGCGAATTCAGAACACGCTCGTGAATTCTCACAGAGGGGCATTTTCCCCGTTGAGCGCGTAGCGGCGAGATAGCCCGAAGCTGCGTTTATCATAAATTCACACCCGCGACGGCGAACCGTTACAGGCACTCTCAGCAGTGTACACGTGTGTGCACGATGCGCCCGGCCTTTTTGTGCCAAATTTTGCACCATTTGCTATGCGAATTCGAACACCGCAGGGCGTGCTTGCTGAATAGGCTCAAACCGGCGTATGTGACCGGCGTTTGGGAATGCACAACCGTAGCCGCGCTAACTCGAGCCGTGACACCTGACTTTTGCTGTTTGACGAGGTTGTAGCCGAACCCATGTTTTCCCCACAGTTTGTATGATGTTTACCTTTGTGAATTCGACCTGCGCAGGCTGTTGTGGCAGCGTTGAATTCCCCGAACGGACCCGTGTGACAGGTTGTGGGAAATCACGGCTGACGGCGCGCCAGCTTGAGTCCAGACACCTGGCTGCAACCTTCTGACAACATTACAGCCGAACGCATGTTTTCCCCTCAGTTTGCATTGTGTTTGTCTTTGTGAATTCGACCTATGCGGGCGTTGGCAGCGGTGAATTCCCCGACGGGCCTGTATGACAGGTTGTGGGAATTCATAGTTGGCGACGCGCCAGCTCGGGTTTGGACACCTGACCCATGCCTTTTTGCCATGCGTGTGCCGAAGCACGCCTTTGCCCGCAGTTTCTTTCATAAGTTTTGACGTGAACTCGTACTTGGCTGCTCGAAGTGCGCCAACTAGGCATTGTGGCAGGTTGGGGGCATTCACCGCAGGAGCCGCTCGTGCCGCGACCTGGGCGCACGACACGCGAGCCGCAGTGAATGCCCAATTGCAAAGTGTTGGTTTGTTCTGCTGGAACGGTGTCACCCAACAGAGAGCTGAACCTCTTCGTTGGTTTTGAAATATTCCTCGGATCTCCTTTGTTGTCACTTGTGTGTGAACTCCTATGTGATGGCACCAGGCTCGCGCGCGGAGTGACACGGCAGCCATAGGCTCAGTGCACTTCAGGCCAGCTTGTGCATGCCTGACATGGTTTTTCAAACTTTGTAGCAGATTGGGTCAGCAACTTTTGTTGAGTGTGCTTCTCTTGTGACGCTTCAGCACGGGTACAGTGCTTCGCAGCCATGGCGCCTGAGACGCCAGCTTTGCGCAGCTCTGCGACCTTTCTAGTGCCATGCCAACTGCGACACCTGCTTTCGGCCCTTCCAGCCATGCCTCCGGGCCAAAGCGGCCGTGCTCCTTTCCTACTTGCTTTTTCGGGTTGGGGGAGGCTCTGTATGGCTTGGTGTGCAGGTCCGCGAAAACAACTTCACTGGTGGGTAGCAGCCCACAACAGACGCACGTCACCCTCAAGCTCGCAGCCCACCGGCAGCAGCGACCTGCCGGCTCCGCAAGCGCGCTCTTCCCTACTCACTCTTATACTCCCCTTGTCTCCATTTCCCTGACTCCTGACTCCTGCCCTCACCTGAAAAGCCTGACGAAGGCGCGTGCGGCCTGAAAGGCGCGTTCCGCCTGAAGGGCGCGCTCTGCCTAAAAGGCGCATTCGCTCGGAAAGGCGCGTTCGCCCGGAAAGACGCGTTCGCCTGAAATGCGCATATCGACGAAACGCGTGTACCGACCGAAATGCCCCTTTCGCCTGAAACGCTTGATTCGTCTGAATGGCGCGCATTACCCGAAAGGCACACACCGTCTGATGGGCGCGTTCCGCCCGGACGGCGCGCATCACCAGGATGGCGCGTGTCGCCTGAAAGGCATGTTCGCCCGAAAGGCGCACTTCGCACGAAATGTGCGCATCGCCTGAAATGCTCGATTCGCTGCAATGCGCCTGTCGCCTGAAACACGTGTATCGCCCGAAACGCTCGACTCGCCTGAATAGCGCGCATCGCCTGAACGACACACACCGTCTGAAAGGCGCGTTTCGCCCAGATGGCGCACATCACCAGAATGGCGCGCATCACCAGGATAGCGCGTGTTGCCTGAAAGGCATGTTTGCCTGAAAGGAGCGCTTCGCGCGAAATGTGCGCATCGCCTGAAATGCTCGGTTTGCTGCAATACGCCTGTTGCCTGAAACACGTGTATCACCCGAGACGCGCACACCGCTTGTTCCGCCCGACATCACCTGAAGTTCACACCTCGCCGGAAGCGCTCGTTTCACTGCAACGCGCCCGTTGCCTGAAACACGTGCATCGCCCGAGACGCGCGCACCGCCTGTTTCGCACAACGACACCCGAAGTTCACAGTCCGCTTGGAACCCGAGGGTATCGACGACATGCATGCCTCACCGGAATGGCGAGCACCGCCTGAATGTCGCACAGCGCCAGGCCAGCGCGCATCACCTGAAAGGCGCAGTTCACGCAGTCCGAGTTGCATTTATCGCCCGAAGCTTGCACATCGCTTGCAGCGTGCGTATCAGTAGGGCGCATGTGTCACCGGAAGTGCTCGTGTCACCCGAAGCGCACACGCCGCCAGGAATACGCATAACGCCTGAAACGCGTACGTCATCGGAAATTCGTAATTTGCCTGAAAGGCGCGCTTCGCCCGAAATGTGCACATCACATTGAGTGCTCGTTTCGCTGCAATGCGCATCTGCCGGAAACACCTATGTCGCCCGAAATGCGCGTTCCGCCCTGCGCCCGGAAAGGACGCGTTCGCCTGAAATGCGCATGTCGCCTGAAACGCGCGTATCGACTGAAACGCTTGAGTCGCCTGGAGCGCACACACCACCTGTAACGCGCGCTCGCCTGTAACACGTGCATCGCCTGAGATGCACATTTCGCCCGAAATGCGCGGATCGCCTGAAGTGAGCGTATCGATTACACGCATGCATCGCCTAACTAGCACGCATCACCTGAAATGTTGTGCTCGTGTCACCGCAATGCCCGCTCGCCTTGAAAGAAACGGACCGCTTGCTAGAAACTCAGCAGTGCACGAGGGGGAACGCTGCCGACGGTGAAACAACGAACTAAGATAAACTCAGATTATAGACATATATACTGAGTTTGTCACACAAGCTGATCACCGAAGATGACACACTGAATATGACACCTGACTGTACGAACTAGTCAGGGTGTCATTTCCAGCACACCACCTCATCTGAGGTGGACAGCTTGTGACAACACACCACCCTAGCTACTAGGCTTACAGTGTAAGATGCAAGATTGTTAAGCCTAGAAGCTAGAAAAGTCACAAGTGGTCGATGAGAGCTTAAGCAAAAAAATGATACTTGCTAAAGCTAGAGATCTTGCTAAAATAAAATCTGATCGGTCAAAATGCGTCCTTGCCAGCTAGTGGTGGGTGCTCCCACAGATCTCGCCTGTCTGCATGTGATGGAGAATGTAAAAATAAGTCTGCCTGTCGGTTTAGCTTGTAACTCTGCGAACGTAAAGGTCTCCTGCCTGTAAATTGCTCGTCTTAATTTGAGAAGCTGCCCGCAAGTGGTGAGAAATAAAACAACATTCTTCGGTCCAAAACTACAGCAAGTGGTGGAGAATTGTAAAAGGGAGCACCGCCTGTCTGTTTAAGGATTAATAAGACCCATCAGAGTAATCATCGGAAGCTGAGTTCTCAAAATATTCATACTCATCATAAAATCCAGCACCACTAGTGTCGAAAGATGCATGGGCTTCGGCCTCCCAAGCAGCCCACTCTTCAACAGTGTACTCTTCGTAATTTTCGTCCTCAGGTATAGCATTTCTGACATAGGAAACAGTGCCAACTGAAAAATCATTCTGCGGTAAAAATTCATCCCCAACAGGGGGCTCTAAAACTCCGCCATAAGAGTCGCCCTGGAAACCTGTGTCCAGGGTTTCATCCTGTTCCAATCGATCGGACGAAAAATGCGGAGCGGCCAAGTGGCCATCTTGCTCCTCTTCTACTTCCTCACAACTGTCTGAATCATCGTAATACCCAGGGGGGTACTCCGATTCATCCTCCTCACTACTGCCATACTGCTCAAAACGCTGGTCCTCGATGTCCGCGGAAGGAGGCCCAGGCATAGGGGGCGCGTGAATGTAATGAACTTCACGACGCACAGGAGGGGCCTGTGCGCGCGCGCTTCTCACCCTAGGTATACTAGGTGAGGGTCTAGTGGAAGTAATCTGAGTGGAAACTGATTTATTTGCCAAAATTACCGGCGAATCTCCGACGCCTGTTTCACAGAAAGAAATAGCGGAACCCGCAACATCATCGGAAATAGCACCACCAACTGGTGTGCCCTCTGAAACAATAATCTCCAAAATGATCGGCGGGTCTGCGGTCAAACTCTGCTGAGAAATCTGCGGTGAGCGGAAAAGCGCAATAGCCTCGCTCATGGAAGTACACAAAGAGATCAACTGAGACCTCTTGAGAGTCGAGATTCTCGCAAAACCAGAGTCAATAGAATCCAAAAGAGCTAGGAGCTCTTCACTCGAAGAAATCTGAGAAGAATCCATAGAATATAACGAAAATAAGTGCGGAAACAACCCAAGAAAATCCGTAGAGCACCACTCCGTCTAATTCCCTCGCAAACCGCGAGTTCAAAGCTCGAGCGAAGAATCCGAATCTGAGTGAGCCACAAGGCGTGGACACACTCTCCCGAAAGATATGATGAAAATAAATAAGATTCTACGCTAAAATACACAACACGCAAGCGTGAAGTGGTCCCATAACCTGCTAGAAACTCAGCAGTGCACGAGGGGGAACGCTGCCGACGGTGAAACAACGAACCAAGATAAACTCAGATTATAGACATATATACTGAGTTTGTCACACAAGCTGATCACCGAAGATGACACACTGAATATGACACCTGACTGTACGAACTAGTCAGGGTGTCATTTCCAGCACCGCTCGCCTGACTGACGTGCTCCACCTGGACAGCGCATTTCACCAGCATCATCATCAGCGCATCCCTATTTACTCATCATCAGTCATTTCAGTCGTCATCAGTCATCATCAGTCACAGCAGTCATGACCAGCATCATCATCAGCGCATCACTATAGAGTCAGCGCCAGCATCATCATCGGCGCATCTCTTTCCAGTCATCATCACCATCAGTCATATTAGTCATCATCAGCCATCATCAGCCATCCTTAGTCATCACCAGTCATATCAGTCATCATCAGCGCAGCGCTTTTCAGCACTTTGCTCCACGTGACAGTGGAACGCAACCACTCCTGAAAATTTCAGGATTTGATCGCGTGACAGTGGTCAAGCCGCGTGACAATGGCCAGAAGAGAGTTCCACGTGACAGTGGAACGCAACCACTCCTGAAAATTTCAGGATTTGATCGCGTGACAGTGGTCAAGCCGCGTGACAGTGGCCAGAAGAGAGTTCCACGTGACAGTGGAACGCAACCACTCCTGAAAATTTCAGGATTTGATCGCGTGACAGTGGTCAAGCCGCGTGACAGTGGCCAGAAGAGAGTTCCACGT
>LGRX02015880.1:0-51958 GCA_001247695.2 Cymbomonas tetramitiformis | reverse complement strand
GATAATATTCGATGACTGCTTGATAATATTCGATGACTACTCGATAATATTCGATGACTACTCGATAATATTCGATGACTGCTCGATAATATTTGCTGACTACCCGCTAAATGAACAATGCCCGGACAGGGGAATTAGTGCATCACTGCATCACTGCATCATCATGACATACCCCCACCGTTATTCAAATCATAATCGAACGACGGTTATCAAAAAATGACAATCATCGACGGTGCACATTACTTAATTGACGGGCAAAATAACAGTGGAGGTATGTCATGATGATGTCGTGCTGCAGTGATGATGTCGTTAATTCTGGTGCCCCATAATAAAACCCCCTGCGTCCCCCCTCATCCACGATCGAGTCGCGCGCGCTGTCAGTCGACGGTGAAAACGAAAAGGAACTTAAAATTCCGCTACCTTTTTCCCTGGGAACTCTAGTATGACAGTATGACATGTATGACATCATATGACACCCCATAGCACCGCACATGTATTATACGTAAATTTTTGCGAGGAATCTCACTGTGAAGTCAAAAATTTGCAAAAAAGTTTTTTTCATGTCGGTTTTCAGCCCTGAATGTTGTAAAATAGCCTATTTTATCGAAAAATGTCCATAAAATTCGCAAAAATATATTTTTTCAAAATTTTTTTCTCGAAAGTTCTTTTTTATATCAAATATGAATTGCCATAAAAATTTAATGCAAAAAAAAATAATATTCTAAAATTTTGGTAATTAATTTTGCCTTTTTTCGCTCTACGCTTAAAAATAATTCCAAAAAAATAATTTTATAATAATTTTTGAAATAGTTCATCTTACACAGAATTTCGCGCTGAAAAAATCTATGTTGGCAGAATTTTTTAGAATTATGTAAAACTTTTTTCATTAATTGTTTTTCATTTATTCCAAAGTATTTGGGATAATAAATTCATTAAAGTTCCTTCTAAAGCCACTTGGATGTGTAGATTTTTTATGTAAATCAATGAATAAGAAATCATGTGGTGATTGAATTGCTTTATCATAAACTTGGAAAAAGGTATCTTGATTAATCTCACCGCTACATTCCTCCGCAATTTTCTCTAATTCTTTAATATTTTTATTTTTGAAAACTAATAAATGAGTTAAATTTCCCCGAATACTTTTATTTAATCCCATTTGGTTACTTGTATAATTTTGAGTAGCAAATAATAAAGTAACTCCCAAGGCACCATTTTTAAGTTTCCCTTTATGTCGGTGAGTGGTTACAAGTTGATTTAATTTAGCACGCGGTAACATAATGTCATTTCCTTGACAATCATCTAATAAAACCACAATCACCGGCTTTTTCCCATTATATTTATGTTCCGGTGGATTATACATTGTGTCCTCAAATTCAATTAATAATTCATTTGGAATATCGTGAATTGATTTTGTTTTATCTTTTAACATTTTATTCAATTTCTTCCATCTTTTCAACTTTTCATGATATTCTTCGTATTCTTGAGCTTCGGTGTCAAGAATTTCTTCTATTTTTTGGGGAGCTTCAATTGAAGGTTCCAATATATCTTCATTGTCCAATGGTAAATCTTTAAAATAAGGTGCATTATTGTGAAAAGTAGGACTTACCAAAATTAACCGGTCTAATGCATTATTTTGTTTCATCAATCTTAATAAATTAGAAAAGCTGCAAGTCTTACCTACTCCTCGTTTTGCTATTGCAAGAACTACGGAATGCATATTAATAAAATCACTGTCTGTATTTATATTAAATGCTTCTCCTTTTGGTAATTTTATTTCGTAATCTTTATTTTTTAATTTTTGAGTTTGTAACATTTAAGTTTTCTATTAATATTAAGGGATAAGTCTAGATTGTGTGTAGACATTTCATTATAATCCAGATTGGGTGTAGGCACTTCATTTTAATCTAGATTGGGTGTAGGCACTTCATCTAATCTAGATTGGGTGTAGGCACTTCATTCTTAATCTAGATTGGGTGTAGGCACTTCATTTTAATGCAGATTGGGTGTAGGCACTTCATTTTGGTCTAGATTGGGTGTAGACATTTCATTTTAATGTGCCATTGGGTGTAGACACAGGTATAAGGGGGTACGGGTCGCAATTTCTTTTGTTATTTGTTGCAACAAAACAAAACATTATTTCACGAATTCAACCGGTAGATATCAACATCCGACCACAATGAACATATCTAACGGTTGAATTTGCGAAATAATGTTTTTGTATGCGATTACTAGCGAAAAACTGTTCGGAATCGATGTTTGTTTTTATTTGTTGCAAAACAAAACATCATTTCGCAAATTCAACCGGTAGATATCGACATCTAACCACAATGAACATATCTAACGGTTGAAATTGTGAAATAATGTTTTTGTATGCGGTGACTAGCAAAAAGTTGTTCGTAATCGATGGTTTTTGTTGTTTGATGCTTAAAAAAACATTATTTCGCAAATCCAACCGGTAGATATGTTCATTGTGGTCAGATGTTGATATCTAACGGTCGAATTTACATAATAATTTTCACATGCAATATTATCAATGTAAAGTGTAATGCCCTCCAGGCATCAAGGTATGTTAAAATGAAGTCTACGCCCAATCTAGATTAAAATGAAATGTCTACACCCAATCTAGATTAAAATGAAGTGCCTACACCCAATCTGGATTAAATGAAATGTCTACACCCAATCTGGATTAAAATTAAGTGCCTACACCCAATCTAGATTAAAATGAAGTGCCTACACCCAATCTAGATTAAAATGAAGTGCCTACACCCAATCTGAATTATAATGAAATGTCTACACCCAATCTAGACTTATCCCTAATATTAAAGTTCAGGAAATAAACCTTTATAAGCTTTATCATAATGGGTATTGGTTTTTTGAGGTGATTGAGGGCTATCATCTATACATTTATTATTATTTTTTCTAGAAATTCTTTTCTTTTTTAACTATAACTTCCGGTTCGCTTTCGCTAGAACTAGAACTTTCATGTATTTCCTCAATAATAACTTTTGGTTTTTTATTTGTACTTTTTTTATTTTTCACAACTTCTTTTTTTACTTCCGGTTGAATTTCAATTTCGTCCTTTTCCGGTTTTTGGTGATTTTTAATAACGTCTTTTGCATCTAATATTTCTTTTTGTTTTTCAAGATCTTTTGCAATTTTGATATTTTTCTTTTCTTCGGCTTTCAATTTTCGTACTTCTAAAGCTTTCAATCTTGCATTTTTCAATCTTTCTAAAGTTTTTTCATCTGTTATTTTCTCACCTTTGCGGTAACCCATTGTTTTATTAGAATATAATAGATATAAAAAGAAATCAAAATTTCTAAACATTATTAGTATTTTCTTCTTGTTCTAATATTTTCCTCTTACAATGTATACACGGTGAATCTATAGTTTCACATCTCGAATACCTTATACCGGTAAATATTGCGCCTATAACTAATATTAATCCACTTATAAAACTTTGAAAATCACATGAATTGTTTAAAATGTTCATATTATGTAATTTTAGATAATTTAAAAATAAGTTTGGTTAATATATCATATCCAATATACATGGAGAAAGTTATTTCAAAGTTTGGAAATACTTATTATAAAAAATCGGCAGAAAAAAATAATTTAGATGTAGCAAAACATTACAAGACTAACACAGATAAAGTTTTAAAACAACGTATCTTAAATTTACGAATCAAAAGAGGTTTGCCTATCAAAGCAAATTCCGTTAAATTATACAATATAACTATTGATGATATGATTCAAGCTCTTAATAAATCACCATTCGACATACCAAAACAGTATGAATTACTAAAGATGTACTTCAAATTGTTGTGAAATTTTAGTCCAATGTACTAACCGAGTTTAACTTAAAGAAATAATCTTCTATATATATCATAAAAGCCTCTCCCATGTCCAATCTTAACACCTCAAATATTAAACTAACACCTAGACAATGGAAAGCTTTAAACATTGAAATAAAAGATGCAAAAACTAGAAAAGATTTTGCTGATTTACAAGATATTCTAGAAAGTTTTAAAATAATAAATGGAAGAAAAAAATCTAAAGAAATTATTACAAAAAATGAATATGAAAAATCGTTGAAAAAAGAAATTAAAAACAAATATAATAAAAAATCTAAAACTTTCAAAAAATACCGTGAAATTTCACGAAAAAATATAAATAAAAAGAAAAATAAAAAGGTTAACAAATTTGTAAATAATGTAAAAACTGATATTAAAAATATCAAAGAAATTAGAAAAACCAAACGCACCGAGTATATCGATAAATTTAAAACTAGAAAAGATATCTACGGTCCAATAGATTTTAATCTTTTTGAAATAAAAGGTTTACGTAGATTTGTTCCCGAAGCATCAAGTGATGACAAACAATTGATACCGGAATATCCAAGTACACTAGATATCAGAAAGTCCCGTACTCGTGTGGATAAACTGTGTAAGATAAATAAACCCTAAGCTAGATATACCCGGAACGGTCTCAGACGGTCTCGGAGTCTAGCCTACGTGTGACACAGCGTGTGTCACCGTACGAACCTACAGATCAGTCAGCAGTCCAGTGTTGGTCCTAGGGATCTGTCATAGGGGCCTGACCGGGACTCCCAGTCAGGGCTGCCTATACAGATTTCAGCACACCACCCCAGCACTGTGGGTGGTGACTGGCTAGGAGAGTCAGAAAATGTAAAGCTGTAAGTGTTAGGGCAGGAGCCAGGGTGACAAGGCCTAACTGCTAATCTAACTGTGCAATTCTGATACACAAATTAGAACCCTCTAGCTAGCACAAGAGCAGAAACTCACAGGCAATTAAGGTCCTGCTAAACTACTGAAAGGCTCTGTGTCAGCAAGTCAAATTGAAGATTTCAAAGGTGTCAAAGTAAAACCATAAACCAGATTGAAGAAGTCTTTGAGGTCACAGGAGTTCTGCACACCACCATGTTGGTGTGCCTCCAAAGTGAGCAAGAAGTCAATCGACAGTACCAAAGTAGTCAGCGGTGGCCTCACGGAAGTCCATCCCATAATAGGAAGTAAAGAAACCAGCCCCATAATAGTGCTCCGCATCAAGAGAACCGCTCTCATGTAAGGCCATGCCGTAGTAGAATGCCATGCCGAAGCCCAAATCCGCTTGAGCTAGATCCTGAAATGCTAGCAGGCTCAGAGTGTCAGGAGGCTCGGGCGGCTGAAGCGGCGGCACATCACGAGCCAACAAGAAACCCTGAGCCGGGTTCACAGAATCAACAGAATCATTCGTAGAGTAAAATGACGGAGCCTCCCAATCGAGATCACCACCAGGCGAAGGCATCTCCGTAGCCGATGCAGAAGCCGACACAGCAGAAGCCGTGGAAGCCGAAACAGCTACACCTGCAAAAGAAATGCAGAAGAGGGAAAGCATGGCGAGAGCGCCGATTGCCGGCGTGCCAAAGCCGAAAGGCGGCACACCGCACCCGATAGCACCGGCCGGAGCTCGCGGCTTCACCGCGAAAGCACCGTCGGCGAAATCCTCGTAGTCGTCCGTGTCATAGCCTGTCAGGTCAGACGGGTGGACGGCGGCGTGATTCACCGTCTGCACGAAGCCTCCGAACTCACCGCATGTCGCCTCCGTGGTGGTTACCCGCGCCGATTGAGTTGGCGCGGGCCACATCCTCCACCTGCGAAACAGGCATAGCAGGGGCCGGCACGGCGGACGCCGATGCCGCCGCACCACCTGCCGGAACCTGCCCCTCCGGTGTGATCCCCGCCGCAGCGGCCGGGCCACACACCAGAGCCGATGCATGCACCTCCGCTCCGCTCCCAGGAATGAAAGATGCGTGGGTAAAATGTACCTTGTCTTGGGCGGCTTGAACCTCAGAGGTGAGGGCGTCAAGCCGCCGCAAGATGTCCTCGTCGTCGGTCCCGCCAGAAGGCGGAGGCGGCACGGAGAAACCGTAGGCCGCCACGTCGATCCCACCGACGCCGTCCGTGGAGAGCACCGCGGGCGGACCATAAGCCAACGCCGCATGCGAGAATGCCTCCGGTCCAATGTCCGCCGCGTCCTGGAAGACCTGCACGAGCGCCAATGCGTGCAGATTTCCGCGTCCTCCTGCTCGATGGGAATGCAGAAAGCCGCAGCCGTGGCCGGCGAGTGTTGGCGACCGCCAAGCGGGCAGTCGCGGTACGGGTGATACACCTCACCTTTACCGGCCTTGCGGCAGCGGTGGCACAGCGGCTTCGCCTCCATGCTGTCGCGGTCAAAGCCGACCGCGGGGGGGTTGCCTGCACCCACGCGAAACCCCCTCGGATGCTGCTTCCCCCGATGCTGCGGCTGCTGCTGCTGTCCCCCGCCCGCACGGCCACCACGCACCAAGGCCTTCAAGGCCGCAATCTCCTCGAGGAGTACCGTGTACTCCGACGACGTGACCAGAGCGGAAGGCTTACCGTCCATCCCCAGCACCTGCTTCTCACGTGCCGACGCCCCCTCGTCCGACTGTGCCCATGCCTGGAAGATGGCCACGACGAGAGCCTGAAGCGAGCGGAGAGTAACTCCGCCGAGTTCACCCGCAAGCGGATAACGCACCTTCACCGCCGCGTAGAAGACCGGGTCGAGGCGGTTGTACAATGAGAGCTTGCGGGTCTCGTCGGTGGGCCTCCAGTCAGGAGCGCGGTTATCCCGCACCAGACGTTGCTCACGAGCCAAGATCGGCTGCGGGTCAACGCCTGCGGGATAACGAAGCGCCGTGTGCTCCTGCTGGTGGCTCTCGCGCAGGGCTGCCGGCACGCTCCCCTTGATGATGTCGATGAGAGCTCGACGTCCATCTCGGTCAGCCGAAGAGTCCGTACCCCGAAGCCAGGTGTCGGCCACAGAGTTCCGCTCCACGACGAGGGCCAAGACGTCATAGAGGAGCCCATTAACCTTCTCGATAACCAGAGAGGTGGGGTCGTCGAGGTCAAAGGGGGCCAAGTCCAATCCAGCGGACTCAAACTCGGTCCGAAGCTGCACCACCAACTCGGAGAGGCGGTCGGTGTCGTCGGTACCACGATAATGATGTTTCTTGGAACCAAGGATATCCTCGCGGATACCCTTGGCCCAAGCCCGATGCAAGCGCCCCTTGTACACCGCGTCAACCGTGGCATGTTGGTCGACCAGGTGCTTCCGCAACGCGACAGCAGCGTCAGTGTTGCTGGAAGCAGCAGGGGGCACCACATGCGGGGTGCTAGCGGTCGGAGTGTCCCGAACCGCATCCAGAAGCCGTATTGAGGCGTCCAAGTCGGAGTCCCTCAATAGGCGTTTACGAGCTCGTGTAGATGCTGCCATACCGTAGAAAGCCAGAGAAAAGATGATGCGCGGCTGCACGTGTGGGTGTTGTGGCGGAAATGGAGCGAAGACGTAACGGCAGAACGCGCGGAGCGGCGAAAAGAGCGTGGGGCACTTGCAAATGTCGGTGTGGTTGAAGGTGTCCGGAGCACCAGCCCAAAATACGTAAACCAGCGGGATCAGTGCGGGTAGAACAACGCAAATGAACATTGCCAAAACCGAGCAACAGCAACGCGCGGTGCCCATGACTCGCAGCCGTAAAAGACGTCTACCGTAAAATCATGTCCAAATCCTAGTCGCACCCAAACGCGCAAGTGCGCACCACCTCTTCAAGCGGCTGCTTAGCCAATCATGGCCAAGATAGCAAGTGGACTGAAAACGTGGATGGGGCCACGACCTACCGGAATATCCAAGTACACTAGATATCAGAAAGTCCCGTACTCGTGTGGATAAACTGTGTAAGATAAATAAACCCTAAGCTAGATATACCCGGAACGGTCTCGGACGGTCTCGGAGTCTAGCCTACTGTGACACCGTACGAACCTACAGATCAGTCAGCAGTCCAGTGTTGGCCCTAGGGATCTGTCATAGGGGCCTGACCGGGACTCCCAATCAGGGCTGCCTATACAGATTTCAGCAATTGATATCATTTGAGTTACAATTTGAAGATAATTATTTAATAAAAAATGATGACATTTATTTAGGTTATCATCCTAAAAATTTGCAAAAAGCTATCGAAAAAATAGCTCAAAGTGAAAAATTAAAAGAACATGGGTTTATTAAAAGTATTACTCTCTTTGTTCACACCGTTAAAGCTATTAAAGGTGGTTCGGCGAATCCACAATCGAGAAATAAAGAAGAACGATTCAAAAAGAAAAGGTGTATTACATTGAACAACAATGATAATCAATGTCTTGATATTTCTCTAGCTATTTTGCAACATTTACATCGTAAAGAAACCAACAAAACATTTTGGAAAACGTTGATTCACGTTAAAAGACCACAAACACGGACACAATTAGGAAATGAAATTAGAAAATTAGTCGGTATCGACCCTCATAAGCAAATTGATGTTTTGAGAGACATTCCAATATACGAGAAAGCATTAAATGTACATATTGTTGTTTATCAAGAGCATAGTGTTGTTGGACAACGTAAAATTTATCCTAGTGGTGACAACCAAATATTTGATGATGACAAAAATGTATACTTTATATGTTATGACGCTGAACAAGAACATTATGAACCAATTACCAACATCGTTGCATTTTTAGATACTCGTTCAAAATCATGTCCACGGTGTTTTAGTACTAAATGTATGTTTAAAGATAAGAAAAATCAATATAACAAAAATTTAGTGAATAAAATATATTGTAAAAAGTGTGAACGATGGTTTTTAATAATGATTGTTATAACCATCATCTAAAATCTACATGTGATAAAGTACATTATTGCAAAGAATGTCATACACATTATGAAACTAAAATTAAACATATATGTGGTCATTCAACATGTAAGAATTGTGAAGAATATTGCGACTTAAATCATCATCAATGTTATATTCAACAAGTAAATAAAAAGGACCCAATTGAAAAACTTGCCTTTTTCGATTTCGAATGTACACAAGAGACAAAATATTTAAATGAAAAGACTAAAGAGTTTCATTATAAACATCATATGAGTTTAGCAATCACTCAATATTTAGATGACACAAAAAATCCAAAGAGCAAAGACAATTTGGTCGAAGGATTTGAGCATTATGACATGCATTCCTTTTTAGAATTTCTATTTAGTGCAAAGCATAAGGGAGTCACTTTCATTGCTCACAATGGTAAAGCTTATGATTTCTTGCTCATTTTTGAAGCAATATTAGTCATGCATCGATTCGATGATAGTAAAAAAATGCCTGAAATTATTAGAGTTGGAAATAAAATAATGAAGTTGACCTATTTAGGAGTTACACTAATTGATAGCATAAATCATTTTAGTTGTGGTCTTGCAAAGTTACCAAAAACATGGGGTTTAGAAAATGATGTAGAAAAAGGGTATTATCCTCATCTTTTTAATAAAAAGGAAAATTGGAATTATACCGGGAAAATACCTAGTAGACACCATTTTTGTCCAAAACAAATGAAATGTGAAGATAAAGAAAAATTCGATATTTGGTACAATGAAAAATGTAATGACAAACATTTTGTTTGGAACAATAAAAATGAATTACGAAAGTATTGTTCAAATGATGTTTTAATACTTCGAAAATCATGTTTAGAATATCGTAGTGTTTTGTTGGAAGCATGTGAAACCGACCCTTTCAACTTTATGACCATTGCATCGACTGCCCAACATATTCATCGAAAAGACATTATGCCTAAAAAAAGCATTGGATATTATAGAATTAAGAAACAAAGTAAAGTGTGTGCTGAATGGATCAATTATTTGGAACATTCTAAAGGTATCAAAATAATTAGAGAATATAAAATTCCAAAAACAAACTTCATAGCGGACGGTTATCGCGAGGAAACAAATGAAATATCCGAATTTAATGGTGATCGATTTCACGGAAATCCTGCAATTTATAACCCAAACCAAAAAGCGAATGTATCAAGAGACTCTAATATAATATTTGGTGATTTACATAGAAAAACTGAGGAGAAAAAAGAAAAATTAAAAAATATGGGTTACATTGTTGAAGATATTTGGGAATGTGATTGGAAAAATGATAAATTAAATGAAAAATCAGTAATTGACTTTATGAAAACATATAAACCTGACATTGTTATTCGAGATGCATTTTTAGGAGGTAGAACAAACCCTGAGCAATTGTATTGGAAAAAGAAATTCGGTGAAACATTGAGATATCTAGATTTTACTAGTTTATACCCTTGGGTTATGAAGTATTGTGAGTATCCTATAGGGTTTGATAAACAATTTAAAAATGTTCCGGTTAAAGAATATTTATCGAGGTATAAAAACGAAGCTGAAAAGTTCTTCGGTGTTATATATTGTAGAGTTAAACCTCCATCAAATTTACAATTTCCGGTTCTTCCATGTAGAGACAATGGAAAATTAAAAATTTACTCTATATGAACAAGAAGGTACTTGGTCAACGATTGAAGTTGATAAAGCAATCGATATGGGATATGAATTATTGGAAATATATGAAATTAGACATTGGAAAGAGAGAAGTACAAAATTGTTTGCACCATACGTAAACAAGTTTTTAAAAATTAAACAAGAATCGAGCGGTTACCCCGAATGGGTTAAAACTGAAATGGATAAAGATAAGTATATTCAACAATATTTCGAGAGAGAAGGTATTGTTTTAGACAAATCTCAAATCAAGAAAAATCCCGGAAAGCGAGCAGTGGCAAAGCTTTTTTTGTGCGCGCTCTGGGGAAAATGGGTACAACAATTAAACAAAATGAAAACTAAAATCATAAATGAACCAAGCGACTTTTATGCAATGGTGTTTGACGAAGAATATGAAATGAATTACGAATTTGCGGGTATCGAAGGAAATGAGAAATGTATTATGAATTATCGTTTCAAAGATGATTATTTTGAGGGTCCGGACAAATGTTCAACAAGTGAAATCATAGGGGTATTCACAACGTCTTATGCACGGTTAAAGTTGTATGATTTGTGCGAAAAGGTGGGGTTTGGCATTGTGCTATATACTGATACCGACTCTTGTATTTTCATTGAAAAAGAAGGCGTAAATGATCATGTTTACAAAAATGAATTAGGTGACTTTTTGGGCGAATTAACTAATGAACTTTATGATGATAAAAGAAACATTATAAAAGAATGTACTGAATACGCAGCGACCGGACCAAAAAGCTACACCCTACAATTTTCAAATGCTGAGCCTCTTACCAAAAGTAAGGGATTTTATTTATCACACCAAAATAGTAAAATTATTAATCATGAATCAATGGTACGTATGGTTAAGAATTTGACTGATAAAATTGATGATAAACATGCTGAGTTAACATATAATGTGATTAGAAAACGCAAAAGAAATAATAAAAATGAAATCTTGTGTCCACAAGGGTTGGAAACAAGGGTTGAAACTAAGGTATATGCTAAAGGTTGGACTAAAAATTTAAAAGGTACCTTGGACGAACTTAATTTAGAGTTTGAAGAGATACAAGATCAATTGGAAGAAGTTGATAAAATAAACCCATATCAATTACGACCTGAGGGATATAACTTATCAAAAATTAATTTCTAAATCATCATCAATATTGTTTTTATTTTGACTTCGAGTTCTTTTAGATAATCTATTTGAAGCTGAAATTCCTTCCTTTTTAGTTTTTCTTTCTTTTTTATTTTGTTTTGTTACTAATTCTTTCACGGTAGGTTCATCTTTATTTTTACTTTGATTTGAAACATTACCTTTCACTTCGAGCAATTCTCTTGGTTTATATTTTCTTGCTAAAGTTTCGTTGTTGTCTTCTATTACATAAGACAAGCCTTCCATTTTTTTAACTTTATAAATTTTAGTTGACCATCGTTGAGTTTCTTTATCAAAAGTTTTAGTTTTAATTTTAATTCTAACTTTGTCTCCAGGTTTAATATCAATTTTAGAAAGTAGTTTTGTTAATATATTTCTTTTTAATAAAATATTTCTTAATACTCTATCTTCATTCATATCATTTGGTGCAGACTTATCTATATTTCCTACGTTTTTCGTTTCATTATAATTATTTACAATAGTATCTAATTTATTAATCCAACTGACGGTATCTTTACTTTTAAAATAAAGTTCTAATTTATATTTTAATGTTCAGTTAAATCTCTCAATCATACCCTTGTACTATGGTCTTCGGGTTCGTTCAAATAATGTTCAATATTGTTATCTTCCAAAAGTTTCCTTATGGCTTTATTTATAAATTCACTACCGTTGTCCGTTGTTAATACATTCATTTTGGAATCCTTAATCAATTTTCTCATTGCGGGAATGACACCTTTGATGGGAACGGATATATATATATGATAATGTAACTTATATATATCACGGTCCCCGAACGAACGAAGCTGGACAGCGGAGGTCCCGGAGGTCACAACAAACTAAGATGAGATAATAAAATACTTAGGTTGTTTTATTATCGCAGAGCGAAACGAACACACGGACAGGCAAGATGCAAGTGACACCACAGGGCGAGGGGTGACACAGGAAGAGACAGTCACCCCCAATTTATGGGGGGGCAAAAGTCTGTCTCCCCGTGACACCACCTCACCCCGAAGGCGTGAGGTGCCACGACGCAAGGTGGCCAAGGCGGTCCTAACATCCTACGGCTGGCCATCGCTGGTCTCAAGATGCATGCTCTAGGGGCTTACGCCCATGCACGTGCTGCGGGGATGTCTACTCCCGCAGGCCTACAAAGGCTACTAGGCTCCAACGTGCGAGGGTGGATGGCGGCGGAATCCTCGATCATGGATGGAGTCGAGCGCCGCCGGGATGTCGTCAACCAATGCCCACGCGGTGCAGCGCCATGATGCATGGCACCACCTGAGCGAGTGCGGGGACGAGGACACCCAGAGGGGGGCGAAGGTGGAAAATGCGGCGTGTTCCTACTAAGCTGCACACGAGTGCGAACGCAGAGAGGAGAATCGGTGGGATGGGTTTCGTAGCACCACCACACGCCACCACGCAGGCAGTGGCCAAGGGGCACTCAGGGTGGAGGGGAGAGTGGAGGCCGCTGCGGACGCAACTCGGTGTGGTCAGAGTTCTCGTCATTGGCGAAGGCGATGGACTCGCGATGTTGGTGTCTGGCGCATAAGCACCACCAGACACCTCACGGGGAGCCCAATCTTGCCACCCCCACTGTAAGGGGGGGGCACAGTGGGTCTCCTGTCTGTCACCCCTCAGCCCGATGTGTCACCAGTGTCCGTTGTCACGTGTATCACGGTGTGCTATAAAACACCTATCACAGTATTTTATATCATCTTAGTATTCGAGAGCACGAGCACCTGCCCCTGCGAGACAGTTTCGCTCCTCAGCGCCTGACATATATATATCCTTATATATATATTTCTCACTTCCTCTCAGGTTATCGGCCACCACTTGTGGGTGCTCGTGTTTTACTTTTGATCCTTGGAGGGCGAACCGAACTTCCTCGAATCCGCCGCACACCGCCGGCAGCTGTTCCGTCCTTACGGCAGCGACTTAAACCAGACCCCGGCCACCGTTGAAGATCGCGGCCGAGTCCAAAATTTTATCACCAAACCGTGGGCAATTTGGGCCAAAGTTGAGCCCTGTTGTTTTTGCGTATTTTCAAACAATCCCGACCGCCGCAACCGACGGCAGTTGTTTCGTCCTTACGACAACAACTATATCACGACCCCGGCCACCGTTGAAGATCGCGGCCGCGACCAGAATTTATCACAGAACCGTAAGCAAATTGGGCTACAATTGTGCCCTGCCGCTTTTACGTATTTCCGACCATTCACAACTACGTGCCCTACACTCTGGACAGCAGCGCCCGAACTGTGGCGAAACTGGCTTACCGCACGTTGTTTTTGACCTCACCGCCGTTTTCCTCGTCGAATTTCACCCCAATTTGGCTTTTACATCGCCCGATTTGGTTAATTTTACGAAGAGTTACGTTTTCGACACGCACCCAAACGCGCCCTCGCCTTTCTGGACAGCAGCGCCGCTCCTGCAGGACAACTGGCTTGCCGCACGACTTGTTTGACGTCACCGACGTCTTCCTCGTCAAAATCTACCCCAATTTGACTCATCCATCGTTGGATTTGGTTCATTTTTCAGAAAGTTATGTCTTCGCTTGAGAACCCTAACTTGGCGTTCGCGGAATTATCCAGCCAGCGGTCAGCCACCATGTCCGCTGACCGCCAGAATGCGCGCATGCCCGCTGTTCATTCAGCGTTGGCATCTTTTCGAGTCCATCGACGGCATCCTTCACATGGCTATGGTCTGGTGGTGTCTGGTGGTGCTTATGCACCAGACACCAACATCGAGTCTATCGCCTTCGCCAATGACGACAACTCTGAGCACAACGAGTTACGTCCGCAGCATCCTCCGCTCTCCGCTCCACCCTTCGTGCCCCTTGGCCACTGCGTGGTGGTGTGCGGTGGTGTTACAGCACCAACCCCACCGGTTCTCCCCTCTGCTTGCGCGCTCATTGGCGGCAGAGTGGGGGCACGCCGCATTTTTCACCTTCCATCCCCCTGCCCCCTCTTCGTTGACGCATCCGCTCTGGTGGTGCCAGGCCGCTTTTGGCTCTGGCATCGCACCGGCGTTGGTTGAACGTTGTGTGGTGAGTATTGCCTCACTGGCGCTTGACGCATGCGATCGGAGTGACGCCGCCCCAAGCAAGATTGAGAAACAACATCACAGTTCGGAAAAGACCCTTCTCCATGCCTACACGGCTTGTGATTGACTCTCGAGGGAGCCGAACTCTTTAGATTTAGTTAGCAACGGACTTTTGGACATCTTGGGATGGCACATGCCGGACTACTCGGGCCAGTTTGGCCCCTAGACCCTGCAGTGCTCCTGTCTCTTTGCCTGGTGACACCTCAACCCCACGGGGTGAGGTGGTGTCACGGGGAGCCCAATCTTGCCACCCCCACTGTAATGGGGGGGCACAGTGGGTCTCCTGTCTGTCACCCCTCTGCCCGATGTGTCACCAGTGTCCGTTGTCACGTGTATCACGGTGTGCTATAAAACACCTATCACAGTATTTTATATCATCTTAGTATTCGAGAGCACGAGCACCTGCCCCTGCGAGACAGTTTCGCTCCTCAGCGCCTGACATATATATATCCTTATATATATATTTCTCACTTCCTCTCAACACCACCAGACCATAGCCAGGGGTAAGATGATGTCGACGTAGTCGGAGATACGCCACCACTGAACGCATAGCGGCCATACGCGCATGCTGACGTGCGGTGGACATGGGCGCAGACCGCAGGCTGCAGAATTCTGCGAGGGAAAGATAGGGTTTCAAGGCGAAACTCCAACTTTTCGTAAAATTGACAATTTCAAGTGATGAAAAGGTCAAATTGGGGTAGATTTTGACGCTGAAAACGGCGGTCGCGTCAGAAACGTCGTGCGGTAAGCCAATTTTGCTGCAGTTGAGGTGCTGCTGGCCAGAGTGTAAAGGAGGATCACGTGATACGTTGTTCGCGACACTGAACACGTGTCGAAAAAAAAAATGAAGAAGCGAATGCCGCTCAAAGCCCGCCGTAGAAGTCAAGCATGTGGTGAATTCTACTCGAACAAGATGTGGCTCGACGCGCTCAAGGTCGTCGTCAAAGCAAAACGTCGCTGATGTCGCGATGTCGTCGTTGGACGTGCAGATGCCGCACGCGAAGTCCGGGAACTGGTTCCGTTCCGGGGAGACGACCGGTGCTTCTGGAGACACGCGGAGTCAGATGCGTCGGTGAGCAATGCGCTCAGCCGGGTGTGAGTAGCTTGATCCGCTACGATAACCGCTGGTTCCGCGGGATCAAAGTAAGAAGAAATCTGAAACCACCACTGAACAGTGGTGAGGCCATAACCTGATGGGAACGGAGATATATATATATGATAATGTAACTTATATATATCGATCACGGTCCCCGAACGAACGAAGCTGGACAGCGGAGGTCCCGGAGCAACAACAAACTAAGATGAGATAATAAAATACTTAGGTTGTTTTATTATCGCAGAGCGAAACGAACACACGGACAGGCAAGATGCAAGTGACACCACAGGGCGAGGGGTGACACAGGAAGAGACAGTCACCCCCAATTTATGGGGGGGCAAAAGTCTGTCTCCCCGTCATGGGGAAACAGAAACTGTGACACCGCTAGACCAGAAGCCCGAAAAAGGTGAGCCAGGCCGGGATCGAGCCCGTGACCTCTCGCATACCGGACGAGCGCTCTGCCGTTGAGCTACTCTGGCTTTTGATGGCGATCCTGGTGCGGTACAGAGTACTGACTCCCCACAGTGCCACGTAGGCGGCGAAGAGTGACACACGAAGGAACGCTCTGTTTTTCCCCCAATCTGCCGTTGTCGGTACCCCGCTGGATCCGCGGGGCACGCGGCTGGTTCCGCCGCGACTGTTGGGGGAAATGATTGCGTTCCCCATGACACAACCTCACTCTGAAGTGTCTACGTGGCACAACCACACAACCGCGATGCGCAGTGGAAGCGTGGTGGGCCCATAACCTCATGGGGAAACAGAAACTGTGACACCGCTAGACCAGAAGCCCGAAAAAGGTGAGCCAGGCCGGGATCGAGCCCGTGACCTCTCGCATACCGGACGAGCGCTCTGCCGTTGAGCTACTCTGGCTTTTGATGGCGATCCTGGTGCGGTACAGAGTACTGACTCCCCACAGTGCCACGTAGGCGGCGAAGAGTGACACACGAAGGAACGCTCTGTTTTCCCCCCAATCTGCCGTTGTCGGTACCCCGCTGGATCCGCGGGGCACGCGGCTGGTTCCGCCGCGATTGTTGGGGGAAATAATTGCGTTCCCCATGAACCTTCCGCAGATTCTATATTTTTATTATTTTTATCTTTTATAGTTTTTGATTTTAACCCATAAGCATATCCTTTTCTCGTATTTATATTAATTCCCGTTAATATCACAGCAAAACCACTATTTTGTTTTTTCAATTTTGGGATAAAAGCCAAATCCGCCTGAATATAAGTTTTGTTTGGATCTTTACCATAAATTGGAAATAATTCTTTTTTATTTATTTTCTTTTTTTGAGAAAAAGTTTCATTAACTTCAGTCTTTTCGACCGCCTCTTTTACTTGTTTCGGTGTAACTTTATAACCTTTTGCTTTTAATTTTGATGTGAATGAACTTATATTTGATAAGCCTATTTCCGGGTCTAAATATAAATCTTGTATTTGTTTCTCGGTGATTGATTTACTCATTTATTTCTTTATTATATATCATCAGTGAATAAAAATATTTTTTCATTTGTAATATTATTTTTATCTAAAAGCATTTGATCAATTTTATATGAAATGCCATACATTTTATTCATTATATAAAATCCAGGAATTCTAATAATAGATTGTATTTTTGTATTCATTGTGTTCTCTTTTGTAATTTCCAAATCCTCTCCGGTTTTTCTATCATATAAATCACTATCAGCATTATCTATTTGACATTTAAATAAATTTGAATAATTCTTATTTTGATTTACTTTGATCGAGCTATTAAAAAGTTCTTTCAAGTTTGAAAGTTTAAAAGTATCTTTGGAAAAATATTTTATTTGATTTTCATAAATATGATTTACAATTTTATCCTCTATAGCTAATATAATATTTTCCATATCTTCAACTAAATTAAACGAAATATTATACCGGTCACTACCTTCAAAGTTGTTAACTCCAAATGGACAATGCATTTTCGGTGTTTCTAGGTATAACGGCTTTTGATCATATTGAATACTTATAAACTTATATGGTTTAGATTTACTTTTTATTTTTGTAAAATCAACATTTTCAATACTCAATTTTTCAATATCAAAATTATTATATTCAACTACCGAAATCATTTTATTAGATTAAGTTATAATATTTATTTTTTAAGTTAGTTTATGTTTTTTCAAAAAAAATATTTTGCATGTTATGTGTAATTTAACGAAACAGAAATTGATTTACGATAAATATTTTATTATTTATTATATTATATCATTATGGTCAGAGCAAATCAAGCACAACGAAGACGGAATAATAGAATTTATTGCGGGTACAAAGATCCTCCACCGTCAGGTCGCCCTTTTGGGAATAAAGTACAATGTAAGGCTATTGGTCAATTACGGCGTTTTGGCAGAATTTTAAGAGCACCTCATCCTGCGGATAGACAACAAAATAGACGAAATAGATAATTTTTTTTAAAAAAACTATAGGAATTTAAATTTAAAATTAATTATGTTATCATTTGGTTTTTAATTATGATAAATTATTTTTTTCTAATTTATCATATTTATATTTATTTTCACCGGAAAGCTCACCGAACCGGATAATTCACCGGAATCTCACCGGAAGCTCACCGGACGGATAATTCACCGGAAGCTCACCGGAAGCTCACCGGACCGGATAAATTCACCGGAAGCTCACCGGAATTGACACGTCAGCCTAGGGTTTGGATGGTAGTAGGATGTTGTAGGGTTTGGCGATAAGATTTTTCCCCAACCCTAGGCGCAGCCTAGGGTTTTGTTGGTGGGGGAAAATTTTGTCGCTAAACGCTACATCATACTACTCATCCTGCCACCATGAACATGACCAGGGGGTCAGTTTAGGGGCTGAAATAATCGTTTTTACTTAGGGTTGGGTAACCCACCTTAAGGGATCCTTACGGTGTGTAAACCCACCTTAAGGGATCCTTACGGTGTGTAAACCCACCTTTCGTAGAATAGGCAATAGTTGTTTGTACGCCTATTTGCATGAGCATGAGCAACACGCAGATCCCAAGTTTCATTATCATGCGCATGGCCACCGTGTTGACGATCATTCCGTGTACTCGCTGAAAGTGTGATACAAAATCTACGCATCGCCAATATCATTGCCACCATCGACCAGGTAATGTTCGCACTTCCACATCCTCAGAGTCCACAAGTGAAATAGACATTAATCCGATATGACGAGTTTTTACACAAACGACATAGGTACAAAATTCAGATCGGAGCATACGACTAATGAGAAGTTCATGGTTTAGTGGACGAAACGTAAATGCATTTACGAAATAGTGTCATAACAAAAATTACGCGGTCCAGATGGGAAGATACTACCATCGGACGATTATACTGATTTTTCTGATCGTGTCGTATCCGCTCGGGGCATTCATAAATGTATTTATGAATTCGTAAATGCATTTATGATTTTTGACCCAAAGAAATCATAAATGCATTTACGAATTCATAAATGCATTTATGAAACAGCATATTGTGTCCACGTCTGCGACAGACTGTCTGTCGACGTGTCCCATCACGTGAGACATCATAAAAGCGTTTTGGCAATCATAACGCAGTTTTGTCCAAAATCATAATGACGGGGGGGCGTCTTTATGATTTTTGCCAAAACGTGTTTATGAATTCGTAAGCCAGCGTCAGCCAGATGTGAAATGTGAAATCGATTAGGGATTTTTCCGAGCGACCCGAGATGTCGAATTTCTTTTGAAGTTCAAATCCACGCGACACGCGAACAGTGTCTTGCGAGTTTCATGCCGTGTCGTTGTCGATGTCGTTGTCGTTCGGCATTTGCCGACAGCGTGATGACACCCCCGCCCGAAAACGTGTTTATGAAATCATAAAAGGCTGATCTTCAGGGACAGCACCTGCGCCGGGCAATCAGCTTGCAGGAGTTCGACTTCACGGTGCAGTATCGCCCAGGAGCTAAGAACAGCAACGCTGACGTGCCGTCTCGCTACCCGTTACCGTCCACGACGGACGAGACTGGGGCAAGGCATGAGAGAGAAAAGGTGACTGCGCTTCACGCGTGGGGGAAGTTCGCATGAAGGATTTCTGCGACCACCTGTGCTTCATGCTGGCTGGGGATGTCTCCCCAGGGGAAGAGGCCACGCCAGAGGTGCAGGTTGCCAACTACTGCTGGATTCAGTGACCCATAGGTCATAACTTACTCTGACTCCCGATAGCTGTACCAGTACTAGTACAGTACTAGGTGACAGATACCTAGGTCACAGACCGCCTTATATTCGTTTATCTTTATAATCAGTGGAGACTTGTATGATAATTCACTATTCAGTGACCACCCGATATAATACGTTATATTATATCTCACAGGTTATGGGGTATTACCCCGCTTTTATCACTGCTGACTTTGCCATGATTGGCTAAACTTTTCCGCTTGGCGGGGCGTTGGGGCCTCGCGAGGTGTTGAATTGGCCACTTTAGGGCGTGCGGTTTGCGCCAAGTTGCGGTGAGATTTCGAGTTGGGACTTTCGGCAACTTCTTCGAGTGTCCGCGTTGGATTTTGTTTGAGACTGGGCTTGATCACCCCTGTCAGCATCTCCTTGGCCGTCGCGTATTCGACTTCGTTGATTTCGTTCGACCCCATCTTCTCCTTACTCCGCAACTGCATTACGGTCGCCCGCCACCTTACAATTTACACCTCGCCTTTTCCCCAACCCCCCTCCTTGCTATAGGAATTTATTCTGATGACTTCATCCTCTGTTAGTACACCGGCCGTTGGCGCTAGAATGCGCCTAGACTCTATTTTTGCTAGAAATGTGGGTGCTCGCTATAAGAGCACCCCGCAGTCAGCGAAGGTTGTACTCGCTGCTGCTGACAGGACACGCGGCAATGCCGTTTTGCAATCATCATGGGACACTGACGTCGTTAAGCGTGTTGCAAAGGACACCTTAGGTACTAAGGCGTCCTCATTTTCCGGAAGTGAGCCTCATCGTCAACTTCTTTGGGATTCCTTGGTGACTGCCTTGGAGGCGTCCTTTGTCAACAAGGACAACGCCCACGAGGACATCTTTGACCTCGTGGACGTCACCAAGGAGGTTCACCCGATCTTCAACGACATTTTGCTTCGTGCGTTGGTCTCTTTGACCACGCCCCACTCTCCAGCTCGAAGGTGGGTTGACGCTTCGGCTCGGATCTCTCCGCGCGACGGTAAGCGTGCCCTCCTTGAGGTGACCAAGCGGCTGCTGCCGCCTGGGCATCGACCGCTCCGCCATCACGAAGAACTCTTAGGCATTTCTTTTGGGTCCTCTGTTGATCCAGAGCCTTTAGTGGCCCAATTTGACGAGTGTCTTAAGGCTATCGCGGCTAGCGGAGCGGGTCCCCTGGACGACGAAGCAGCCAAGAGGCAGCTCCTGGCAGCGCTGGACACCAACTTTTACAAGGAGGTAATCACCCCGCTTCGCCTGGACACCGAGTTGGCGAAGGTGAGCATCGAGGAGGTTTACACTCACATTCTAGAAGTGTGGTGGTGTGCAAACCCTAATGGCCCTCCCACCCGCCCCAAGGCAGCCGCGCCTATCCCGACGCACACGCCTCTCGGATTGGCTTACGCAGGTGGGGAGCCGAGCGACGTCTCGGGCTTCCTCGAGGAGTTCGCTCGGATCATTGGTGAGGCCTCTGCCCTACTTGCCTCACTCCGTCATGACGAGCGCGAGAGTGCACGAGACACGCCGCCGCCACGGAATGATTCCCACCGTCCGCATGGAGGCGGTGGTGTGAGATTTCCACCGTCCAAGTGGCGTGATGAACGAAACCGTCGTACGGATGGTAAGTTTCACGGACGTAATCGTCACGTGGGATGGAAGCACCGCTTCGGAGCATCCCCACTCCCGAAAGGCGGGAATTGGCCTCAAGGTATAAGGACGCAGGGTGCTAGGAGCATCTCATTTCACTCCGCATCCTCGGCCTTCGTACAGGAGTGCCCACTCTGCCCTGGGCACTTTCACGACACTGCACGTTGCCCTGAGGTGTGTGGCTCGTGCGATGTTGACCTACGAGATGTCGCCATGGACTTGGACGAGGTGGTTTCGGCCTTTCAAACCGCCTTCGACAACGAGAACGACGAGGACTTCGCTGACTTGTGCCACGAGCACGACCAGCCACTGGTGCGTACCGATCCTGAACCCTTCACCTACCCGGTGCGGCACGACGTGGGATTACGTGCCCACTATGCGGGCTTGGGTCATGGTGCTTCGGGCGACGGCATGGAGGGTGTGCTCTCGGATGCACGGGGCGTGCTTGAGTCCCTGCGGTCTGCGGCTACGGCTGCACAGGTCGGTGGTGCTACCGCAGCTGGTAAGCAACCACCACTGCACATCGGCACTTTGTCTGTGCCGCAGGTGGTGTGCGATGCGCCACCACCTGCCAATCACGAGATCGACGCTGGGCTCCACCCGGTTTCGGCATCGGACCCTGCTTCTTTCGGGTCTCCTTTCGAGGAACCACTTCATGTCAATTTTATGGACCGGGTAATGCCTTCGTGCCCTAACACCTCTCTTAAATTGTGCTCGATTGACTCGGTTCACGAGCCGGTTCACACGAGAGAGCTTTCCGTGATCGACGATGACGACGGCTCCGACGGTTATTCCTTTTCCGGAGACGAGATTCCCTCGGCCCCACCGGCTACACGATCACGTGTCGGTGTGGCAACATTGCCGAGAGTCTTCTCCTTTGCATCTCTAGCCTTGCCCGCACTCATGTGTCTTACATGTGTGTCAGCGGTTCAGGGTTCGGTGGTGCTCGATCGAGACCCTGAATTCACCGCAGCGGTACATCCCGTCGGGGTGACTGCCAACAGTTTATTTGCCTTGCCGTACTGTTTTACTTTCGACATTCCTTTTCCTTCTGTGGTTTCGGCAGGTTTGAATTCTGATTTTCAATTTTCGGAATTCCTAATTTTGCTCTACGAATCTTTTCCTGCCTCTGGCTTCTGGTCTTGGTTTCTGGATTATGGTTCTGGATTCTGGTTCTGGAGATCTGGACTCTGGCTTCTGGACTCTGGTTCTGGATTATGACTTCTGGGCTCTGGTTCTGGTTGAACATCTTTGACACTGACAACTTCTTCGACTCTGGTGAACTCTACAACTTTGTAGACCACTTTGGAAGTGGCTGAGTATCCGCAAGATTGAGCTGTAGGAACTTAGCTTGAAAGCAGTATCCTAGCAGCAGTTTTAGGAAGGGACCGCCCTGGCTAAAGCACAGGCCTCCCTCTAGCAGTTTCCAGCTCCTAGTTGTTTGTTGTTTCGGAACAATTTGCTTTGTCTGTGCTCCGCTCTCTGCCACCTGTAACAGCACTATGTACAGTCACAGGGTGGTGTGCTGGATTCAGTGACCCGTAGGTCATAACTTACTCTGACTCCCGATAGCTGTACCAGTACTAGTACAGTACTAGGTGACAGATACCTAGGTCACAGACCGCCTTATATTCGTTTATCTTTATAATCAGTGGAGACTTGTATGATAATCTATTCAGTGACCACCCGATATAATACGTTATATTATATCTCACAACTACTGCAAGAGGGCTGCCGTGGAGCAGCTGGGCACGGGACCAGTGCATCGTTTATTCGATTTGCATCACCAGGAGGAATTGGAGTGCAATCATGGGGACATGTTCGACACTGATCTACCCGAATTGGTGACCGACTCTGGAAGGCTAGCAAGGGCGGCTTGGAAAGCGCTGAGCCTGGTGCGACCTACACGAGGCACGCATGGCGAAGGAAGCCCCGCTGTATACAGCAATGAGTACTTCGAAGGCGAACGCATCTTGAAGCCTGAGAAGGTGGACACCAGGGTGTTGAGCAAGCGGTTCTTCTCGCAAGCTCGAGAGGAAGGCGTGGTTTGCTATGAGCCGTGTGGAGGCCTCTGTGCTGGTCTGGAGATGTTGCTCCGCAGTGGCATGAAGGTGGATCGATACCTGTATCAAGACATATCACCGAGCAGTCAGACAGTGGCCAGAGCCAGGTGTACGGCGTTGCTGCGACGATATCCTGACCTCATCTCGCCCAGTGCAGTAGAATTTGGGGCCCTACCCCAAGATCTGCGCGACACGACGAGCGCCGACTTCATACGGGCAGGAGCTCTTCGAGGACGTCAGTGGGTCATGGTGTGTGGGTTTCCATGCCAGGATCTCTCCCCTGCTGGAACGCTTACAGGCCTGGATGGCAGGCACAACAAATTATTTTATGAAGTGGTTCGGCTTCTGTCCACGCTGCAGTAGCTACAGCAGCAGAGGCCCCCAGGATACATCCTGGAGAACGTGTCCCCATTGTCGCACAGACCAGGGACCAAGATCAGGGATGAGGTATTCCCGTACATTGCCAGCGTCATTGGCCGACTAGTGTCCTTTGACGCAGCACAAGCAGGCGCTTACGCACATCGATTGCGAGCGTATTGGAGCAACCTGTTCCAGATCCACCAGTTTCGCTCTGTGATGAGCAAGGTGGCGAGACCAGAAGGACGAGTCGTATCGTCAATCCTGTGCAAGGGCTGGCAGCCCAGACCAGTGATAAGAACATACCGCGCGCCTCACTACGTGGTGAACGTGGTGGGAGAACCGCTAAGGGCTCTTCCCACCATCATGGCGACGCAAGGGTCGAGAGCATTCAGAAGAGCAAGGATGGGCACCGTGGTGCGCAACCAGGACGATGAGAACACCGAGGAAGAATCCCGAGAGGTGAACCTCGACGAGAAGGCGCGAGCCATGGGCTACAGCGCAAGTGAGCTACGCATGGCTGATGGCCTGAACGACGTAGAATTGGCAAGCATTCTGGGCCTGGCCATGGATCGCAGGGCTATGGAACTGCTTATGGCGGTCGCAGAAGCAAGCAGGAAGGGGCTTCCTCACAGCGAGGAGTCCCCGGAGGCGGAGAGTTCCCCAGGACAGCCTATCGCTGTAGACAACAACTGGGCAGACCACGCGAGGTCGGACCTTCAGCAGAGGCAAGCTTTGTTGGCAGAATGGGTTGAGAATTCGAACGCATATACTCAGCAGGTGGCGAAGACCATGAGTCACCGTGACTGGGAAGAGAAGCTGCAGATAATGTGCTCACAAGGGCAGAAAGGTGCAGAAGGAATTGGGGCTCAGTGTAGGAGTCTCCACTCTTGCTTATCTCTTCTTTACGGTTTCGGACTTAATATATCTACACTTATTAAACGACCGCACGAGGTATGATTACGCTTGGTCAACTATCAGACTTCGGTTTCGTAAATCTTTCTAGTTATGCTTTTGCTTTCAAGTGTATGCTTTCAATACACAATATACAGCAGTTACGGCTCTTACTTTTTATGTTACAATTCTCAGTTCAGTTCTCATCTCCGAAACTGGTTACACTTAGAGTTCTTATACATTCAGGAACTCTTTCCATAACTCAACTGTACTGAGTACTCCGTACAACAGGCTAGGCACCTCACATCAACATCATTCTGATCGGTCCTACCGTACTCCGTACCGAGTACTCTTGCGTTTTGTACTTAGCCGTTTTTCTTGCTCTTGTGCTTGCCTCCTAGCACAACTCCCCCCCCCCTTAGGGAAGGTCACGTCCACGCTGACCACGTCGGACCAGTAAAGTTTTTATACAGATCTTCTACTGTTGCTCAGGATGATTATACAGGTCTCAGCCGCCTGTTGTCTGGGATGATATTACACTTCCCACGACACACCGCAATAAGGAGATCAACCTCTTAAGCACAAGGGTCGGCCTCTCACCGGTCTGCCATCTGCACTACCAGGCTCCCCCAAGGCTCGAGATCTCACATCCATTACTACGCTCAAGGTTTCAAACCTTCCAACACGGCACACCACAGGTGATGACAATAGGTTTGCCAATTACCCGGCAGTTCTCGGGATGCCGGCCCGGAGGAAAGGTTTTAAACCCCTACCGCCTCCTCGGGATGCGCAGAGCTTTTATCCAGATCTCCAACTGCCGCCTGGCAGTGCCGAGGCTAGAGCCACCGCTCTGTTGGATGGATTATCCAGGTTCTCACCTGTCGCCTGGCTATGCCGAGGCTAGAGCCACTGCTCTGTTGGATGGATTATCCAGGTTCTCACCTGTCGCCTGGCTATGCCGAGGCTAGAGCCACTGCTCTGGTGGATGGATTATACAGGTTCTCACCTGTCGCCAGGCATGGCCAAGGCTAGAGCCACCGCTCTGGTGGATGGATTATACAGGTTCTCACCTGTCGCCTGGCTATGCCGAGGCTAGAGCCACTGCTCTGGTGGATGGATTATACAGGTTCTCACCTGTCGCCTGGCTATGCCGAGGCTAGAGCCACTGCTCTGGTGGATGGATTATACAGGTTCGCACCTGTCGCCTGGCTATGCCGAGGCTAGAGCCACTGCTCTGGTGAATGGATTATACAGGTTCTCACCTGTCGCCTGGCTATGCCGAGGCTAGAGCCACTGCTCTGGTGGATGGATTATACAGGTTCTCACCTGTCGCCTGGCGCGCTCGCGGTTGCTGCCATCTGCCACTCGCGGCGCGCTCTCTCCCCCCCAAAAGAAAAGCGGTCCGCTCCCGGACGCTTCACTCTCGGTGGCCCTAAGGGGAGGGCGCGGGTGAGCACCTCGGTGTGCTCACCCCGTGGCGACACGCATGCAAGGGTGGGCCTCCTTGCACGCGCGTGGCGATGCGTCCCGTCGAGACGGGTGCACTCGCCCGGAGCTTGGGGCTCGCCGGCCTCATCAGCACCCCGAGTGTGGGTGCCGCGCTCCGCGCTCGGCGGCGGGGCATGCGTGCGCGGTGTGCTGCTCCCAGGCACGCGCATCAACCTCTGCAAGGAGGCCCGATGCGCCTGGACGCGGTGCACACGTTGCGCGCTACCCCCAGGCACCATGCGTCTGGGGTGCTTGGCGGGGCAGCGGCGCGTCACGCAGCCCGAGACAGCACAGCGAGAGCTGCTGCCTCATGGCGGTGCGCCTGGCGCGCTCGCGGTGGCTGCCATCTGCCACTCGCGGCGCGCTCTCTCCCCCCCAAAAGAAAAAGCGGTCCGCTCCCGGACGCTTCACTCTCGGTGGCCCTAAGGGGAGGGCGCGGGTGAGCACCTCGGTGTGCTCACCTCGTGGCGACACGCATGCAAGGGTGGGCCTCCTGGTGCGGCTGGCGTCCGTCCCAGACTCGGGGTCGGAGTGCTCTGGCGAACGGCTCAGGCTCGGGATATGCCTGCCATGCGTTGCCGGGCCCGAGGACTCCCTCCGTGAGCGTCGACGCCTGCGGGCCTCTGGATCAGCTGTCACCGTTGGGAGGTGGCGCACCAAAAGTGAGGCCCCGCTCGGAGCGCCCTGTCGGAATCCGCCATCAGGGGGTGCTTGCAGGGGGTCCGGGAGAATCGCGGCGCCAATGCTAATGAAGGGCGGCTGCAGTGAGGGGTCCGCCGCAGGGTCGTACAGCATTGAAGTGGTAGGTACCAGCTGTTGCGGCTGTGGCTGCCGCTGCTGCTGCTGCTGCTGCTGTTGTTGCTGCCGCTGCTGCTGTTGCTGCTGTGGCCACTGTTGCTGGTACGCCAGCCACTGCTGCTGCTGTTGCAGATGCTGTTGATATGGCGTGGGGTACGAACCCATGGGGTGATGAGACCCCAATGTAAATGGTACTGGGGACACTCCCCCAGCGATGGGCGCTGTCTGAGGGAGTACCCAGCTGGAGCCATTCCACACAGCTTGCGCAGGGGTGCCGTCGGGTAGAGTATATGGGCGTGGTACAACGGTATAGGGCATGGTAGTGCCCGGGAGAGGGAAGGGGAAGGTGGAAGCGTATGCGGCGGGGGACGGAAAGGAGAGGTGAAAATAATGGGGGGCGTAGTGGTTCTGCACTGACTCCCATGTTGGAAAGCGGCTCTGGTGTATGCTGCGACATGATACTGTTGAGCTGATCAAATCGAGAGCTGGGTGTGGCAAAAGCCACAAGTGAGCAGAGGATAGAGTCTGCCCGCCTTTTATTTACTCTTCGATGTCGCTTTCTGGGGGCGAAGGAGGAGGAGAAGGAGCGGGGCTAAGGTCTGGGGATGGGGGAACGCCGTCGATCACGTGTATTGGGAATGCACCAGGAAGCGCGGGAAAGGCTGCTAGATCTTGAGTGATCGGGTAGTGGAAGTGGTAGTTCCCTTGCCGATGCCACTCGTCGTCGTGGTGCGCTGGTGGGATAGCCAATGTGACTCTGTCCAGGCGTTCAGTCGCTGTCCTCCGCTTCGTCGTCAGAGGAAGAAGGGGAAGGAGGGCCGCTCTGCCAGAAAGCGCCTGCTGGTGGGTAGGTTGGATCTGGAGGAAATACCCACTTCAGAGGTCCCTGCTTCCACCACGCTCTTCTGTATTCTTGTGGAGGAACTGCCATACACCAGCGAACTCAAAATTTCGCCAGGGCTCCGCGACACGATTTTTGAGTGCCTAGGTGCGCGGGCAAGAGTCAAGCAACTGCGAAAGGAGGTGTGTCAGGTCCAATACAGGGGTCCAGTAAGGCTCCAGACGATATTTGTGCTCCGTAGGTCCCAAAATGCTCCAGTCAAGGTACTGCTGGAGGGTACCAGAAGGTGCTATAGAAACTGTCCAGAGGCTGCTGAAAGCGCTATTTGGGGGGTCTTTCCCCACTGCCGATGGCCGTGAGGGCGGTACCGGGGGGTTCTAGGCTGTTCTATGGGGTCTAAGGAAGGGGTTTTTGGTGGTGGGGGCTACTGGGAGAGGTTTTGGGGTAGGCTGGAAACTGGCTAAAACGGCTATTTTGGGCTGTTTTTTGGCTGTTTTCGCCTTTTTAAGGCTCTGGGAGGTGGGCTATGAGGTTTTTCTGGCTACTATAAACCGGGGAAACCCTTTAGGGTGCTCTCTGACGGTTGTTTGTAGCCTGGGGCAGACTTGGAACTTAAGATCGGAAAACCAATCTTGACCAACGAGAGCCTGGTTGGGCCCCCAGTGTTAAGGGGACGTTATGCTGATGTTTGGTGACTTTTGGGAGCAGTATACGGGTTCCTTCTTTGAAAAAAAATGGTATTTCTGACGTAAAAGTTGCGCAAAGTTTCCCAAAAGTTCGGCTCTCCCCCTTCAGTATAACGGAAGTTACAGTGTGGCCGTGGCTGAACGCGACGCGCGGAGGTGTTCAGATAACGCTTATTGATACCAATTGTGCCTGGGGCACTACGACAGATGCTCGGAAATATGTTTTTGATTGAACGTGCAAAGGTACACAATTCGGATTTTATAATATACTGGATCAGGGCCAGATTGAGGTACAAACGATAATTCGGTTCCGAGTTCTGAAGGCTAAACACTTCTCAAGTGCTCCACTTATTCACTCGTCACTCAGGTTGTCGGGGTCAACCACTCGACAGCCGATGTCACACTTCGGCTCAACGTTATCGCGTATTTGAGCTTGTGGTCGACATATATTTCAGATATGGTGACAACCCGCAACCGAGGGTATGCCACACTCGCCTCTCCTTGGGATATCGCTGCCAAGTTGACATCTTTGATTCTTCACTTTGGGTTACTTGATTTGATTGACAACTGACTGCGTGGTTTCATATTGTGTTGTGCATCTACAGGGCAAGAGTTACCAGCACCCCCGTGTTGTCTAGAGGCGCGCGTGCTGTTCAGGCCGCTAAAGCGTTTCTGGCGGGGCAATATGCCTCGGTGACATTGGCCGCACACGCGTTTGAATTGGATGGCGCACAACTGGTCCACTTCTACAGTACATCAAGAAGTGGAAGGGCACTCAGGTGGAGGACGCATTGGTGGCGGTAGAGTGCAAGCGGGCCGAGGACTATTTGGCTGGAGACGTGCAGACCCCACGGAGAGCGAGTGCTGCTGTTGCACTTGGCGAGCTGGGGGCTGATGGCGTGGATGTATCGCAAGCTAGGGAAGTTTGTGATAAGAATACTGAACACGTAACAAGTGGATTGTCCCCACTCGAACCTCTAGATCTATCGTCGCGGTTTGGGTGTGGGGAGTCTGGGATAGACTATATCGCAAAGGCGGCTGAGTTCGTCGGTGCGGCAGGAAAGCACGACGTCCCTCCTGAACTGAGTCCTAGAAAAAGCGATCGAGAAAGATATGTCGCGGCATACAAGTGGGCCGCTCAAGCGGTGAAGGACGAGGTTGTGAGTGCGCGCGAGGCATCCAGGCGTGTGCTTGAAGTCCACCACATAAGTCTGCACCACTCGACTATCTGTCGGGCTGCAGCGAAGGTGGACATTGCAACACCTGAGAAGGCTGGGCGCAGAACGTTCATCCCCCGAGATGCCGAGAGTGCATTGTGGAAATTCGTTTGTGCCTTGCGTGCCATGAGAGTACCTATGTACAAGCATACCTTGTGCGCGTTCGCCAACGAGCTTATTGGCTACTGCCCGACGGTCCGGTCCTATGACAAGGACCGTAGTGAATTCGGGCTAGCAAGTGCGTTTTTTAGATATACTTGATATATGAGTGCTTGGGCATCACTTTTAGGTGTCAAAGAAATTATCTTGAACGTGGGTTGGGCGGTATACTCGATTTGGGCATGTGGGGAGATGGTGGAACTAGTGGGGGTAGCATCGCTTGAAATTAATTAAAATGACCGGTCCTATCACAAGGACCGGAAAGGGCGGAGCTTCGTTCACTCATCAAATGGCTTTAGAATGCGTATAGCGCCCAAACCTAACATATTTGGGACCTGTTTATGATATATATAATTAGCGCTACCTTGGAAACCCATAATATGCCCGCAAATATAGCTCACTAAGTCCACACAAAGAAGAAATATGAGAATTCCTGAAAATCGGTGATAAAAAACCCCGCACCTCTTTAACTTTACCGATGCATACAAGTCATATCAGCCCGTCTTTCAGTTATGTAAAGCGTTCAAAAATTCATCATATATATCTGGAATAAGACTTTTACGTGCAGGATGAAAATTCTAGTATATCCTCACTCGTATTTGCACATCAAGGGCAGATTCCCTTCTAGAAATAAGGTGTGAAATTTAGCAAAAAGATAGGGTTTCAACCCCAAACCCAAACTTCAAGGTGTATATATGAACCAATATGTATCGAAAACGTGCACAATCTTTTGCGCATGATTGGATATTATATTAGGGTTCAAATTGGTAGGTTGACAAGCTTGTCAGACGCCAAATTCGATTGGATAAAAATTATGAAAAGATCAGAGATATTTATCACCGTCCTTCAAGAGTCGCAACCCAAAAATGGTAGGGTGCCTTGTACAAATGCATTGGATATATGCATTATATGACGATGTAAGGTACGTGGCGCATATTGGCACTACGTTTAGGTCCTAAGGGTACTACGATACGGAAGATAGGGTCTCCGACCGTCAAGAGAACGCCTCAAAAAATTCCCGAAGCTCCGGTCCTTGTGATAGGACCGGACGTGATTTCCGGTCCTATGACAAGGACCGTCGGGCAGTAGCCATTATCGCGTAGCGGACAAGTTCACGCATGGCATAGTTGATAACAATTGGTACTATGGGTTCCTCGATCGTTACGAAATGAGAACCGGTAACATGCGGCCACTAGAGCTGATGCGCGGGAAGTGGTGCACGGCTAAAAACATGCACCAACATTACCAGGTCGTGGCCGACGCACTGGTGGAAGCGGGCCTTGCAGTGGCCAACCCAGACTGGGTTCATGACGACCCAGATTCTTGCATGATCCATATCACAAAGCCTGACCGCCTATTCAGCTTTGATGAGACTCGCCTAACGATGGATTGTACCGACAGTTCGAAGTCACGCCAACACCGGATCGTGAAAACAGGCAAGGCCGACGATGGGGAGGTGTTGGTGAACAAGGGCGGCGGTGTGGCGACCGGTGTTGGGGGAAGTTTTGCCGATGGAGCGAGCCTTCCTCCTTTTTTCATATTCGGTGGGGCGGACTCGTATGATGCGAACTGGACGTTGGGTGCACCACGTTCCACGATTGTAGATCCGCAGACCGGCCGTGGGTTCCCTGCAACATTCTCTTTGTCAGGGTTATGACCGATGACATATGTGTCATACATGTCATACGTGTCATACCTGTCATACATGTCATACCATGTCATGTCATGTCATGTCATATATTATTATGACAGTCGACAGTATGGTCGATCATGACTGTACAGGTCGAGTCGCGTCATACATTTATGACAGTCGTCAGTACGGTCGACGATGACTGTACATGTCGCCAGATGATTATGTCATATCATCAGGCATCCCTGTCATCGAGAGTTCGTATGATTGAACTCGAAGATGGCAAAGCAAAGATACATCTTGGAAACAAACCAAGAACCATCTTTAGCTTTCAGCATGCGCAGAACTCGCATGTGCAGCATGAACGAACTAGTCGTTACTACCATGCTGGTCGTTCAACCTACGTCTCGGGTTCACAACCCAATGGCGGTACCATCTAAGATGATGGGTGACGTAGGTATAAAAGTGAGGAAGCGTTGTGCTTCAGCAGATCTTCTTAGAGAGACTGCACTCACAAACCCGCTCATACGTTCACCTGCATTGCTGTCCAACTTTGCAGAGTTTTATTGTATATTGATAATATATCCACGGCGCTTGTATATGCAACCGTAAGAGTGGTATTCTCCGACTCGTCAAGGCGACGAACTGAGGACGCATAAAGTGTGAGTGCAGTAGTAGAGATATTGAATTTTGTGTGCGCAGGTTGCGGATCGCATATTTCAAACAGCGTTGCAGTCGCACATATATCAACATATCTCGCATAATATCGACCGCTGCGGAATAAACAGCGAAATCAGTGCGCGAGGAGACATCGTCGCAATCGCATTTGTTCACATATACGCCGTCAGAGATAACAGCGCGAAGAGGTGTGCATACAGCATACAAATCGCATACATACGCTGCTATCATTCGCAAAATTGCACGATATGCGACATACTGACGCGCAGATGAACAAATCGTCATCAGTGTATGTTCCGTACACGAAATGGCATTCATATCATATGCCATACATACCTGCGACAGAGATATGTTCACTATTTGCAGCGCGCACATCAGCGACTTTGATAAATCGCTACTCGCACTAATTTCAGTGCAGTGTAAGCATCAAAATCTCATCATTTTAAATGGTTGCAAAAATCACTAGTCTACGCGCGCATGACGATTTTGCTTGACAGGATATATACACACCTGCTAGATTTATCATGATCGGATGACGAGCGATGATGGTATACATATATGCAGCATGCTACTTAAAATCTGTGATGCTTGCACATAAGAGATGATGTTTATCCATTCACTGGCAGATTTACATACAAGTTTGCAATCATATGGGTGTGCATCATATGCTGTGTGTGTAGCCACACACACACACACATAAGTAGACGAAATCAGATAAATATGGACGCTGTACAATCACATGTCTGTGTACTACATGTTGTGTGTGTAGCTGAATCTGTGATATCACACACACACATGCACACTTGCAGCATATACTATTCATCGCATGCAGCGAGATGTACCATGCATTATTATACCCTGCAACTATACCATGCAGCAGATTCCAATGTTCTGATGACCACACAAATACTTTGATCATCAGCATTATACTTATCAGCAGCACAGTGATTTGTGCACAACATGTGTGTGCAGATCAGCACACACACATACACACTCATTTCACTTACAGCAATCATTAATACACAGTGCATATACTTCTATATCATGCACACATTTTATTCTGAATGATTGCAATGTTGTAAATGTTACATACTTTATTATATTGAACAGCTTGATCACGATAACAGCTGTAGTAAATAAAGCATAGCATATTGCAGTGAATGCTAAACTATATTAGAATCCATGTTGCAAAGGGTGCCTGACAGTAATCATAACACCATAATTAGTTTGTCGTGCCCTGGTGGAGCCGAGATGCTCTCCAGGTAACACGTACATTCTATGGTGGATTACTTGAAGGAATGCTCACCTGAGCTTCATGTGAAATTTATCAGCAACTCATATCGTAATGAGATTATCATGGAATTACAACAATCCCTAAACTATATATATCATGTTAGATATAATCAGTACGTGGTATGCTGACAATCTGCATGATAAGCTGTTAGGATATTGTGATATCCATAAAGATCTTGCAAAGTGTGTGTAAGTAAACACACACACACACAATAGTACTAATCAGCAGTACTATACACTGCACAAACACTAGCATTCATGTTGACAATACACTGACTCCAAGTGTAATGATTAAGTATTGTATCAATACATAATACATAGATCCCACTTCCAAACACATGTGCGTGGAAGTGTCAAGTGATGGCGATAGATATGGGACAGGATCAAATAACATGCTGAAGGGCTGGATGGAGATATCTCCAGACCCGAAGGCAGTATACAGTGCTCAAAAAACAGCTGGTCACTGTTGAGCACTGTCCATGCGTCTCACTCACATATCATCGCTGGAGCAACATCAATATCTACATTGCATTCTGACAGTTGATACAGATGATCACTTCACATGCATGTACCAACTCAGATCAGCAACCATACATGAATTGATAAAAGGTGGTTGTGGACATACATATACACAAACAATGTGTTGTGTAAAAACTGCTCAGATTACATCTAGCAGTGTCCAGATGTATTTGAACACAGAGATATCACTTGATATACTCGTTGTATACATCCAAATATATCTTAGGATCTGACACAACTGTGAATTCATTTACAGTTGATATATCTTAAATATCACCAGAGAGTGCATATGCCTCCATGGGTTTCAATCAGTAAAACCCAGAAATGTGATCAACCTTAGATGTTGATATGCAGTATAATTCACTTTTATCCCATGAAATTTGTCATGTGCAATGGTGAAGTGATTTGCAGTACTTCTGTACTTTGCAGTCCACACACACAGAGATATGTATATATATATATATATACATATAGCCAAAAACGGCCAAAATAGGTAAAATCCGTTTGCGATAGATTTGAAAATTGAAAATCGGACCCTATTTTATTTGATAATATGATTTTATACCTATTTAGGTATGAGAAAATCATAATGACACATGTCATATCTCGTGTAACACCCTAGATATTAGGTGTGTAATATATAGGGGTAAACATATTGGCTGTAACACTAAATCGGTCAAAATGCTGTACGTGTAATCTTTTGCAAATTCGGGATTGATTTTTTTTGCTATAATGGATATTTATCTATCAAATAACAATCCCTGAAAGACATAACACGTGTAACACCCTGTAACACCCTAATATTTGAATGTGTGTGTCAGGGGTATAACGTACCCTCTGAAAATCACCTAACATTCACTTAGGTATTGAATGCAGTTTTGCTTAAAAATCTTGGCAAAATCGTTATACTGCTTATTTTTTTACCTGTATTAGGGTTACTGATATCAAGTAACACCCTAAACACTGTATTGGGTAATAGGGCCACTGTAACCACATATGCCCTAAATGCCACCTATTTATTGGATACACTTCGTGTTTGGCTGCATATATCATGCTGTAATCAGCACGGACATGATTATATATCGGGCAACAACCCAAGAACTGTAGGGCAACAACCCAAGAACTGTCGGGCAACAACCCAAGAACTGTTGGGCAACAACCCTAAAACTGTAGCAGCTGCTTCCTATAAGGACTGCATGCTATAACCTATAAGCTATAAGCTATGAGGTATATAAACAACTGACTGCCTATGTGTTCACACTTCCTCAAGGGGGAAGAAGGTGGATAGGATTCACACATATCCATTTCATATTGGTAAATAGGATTCACACATATCCATTTCATATTCCGATCTGGTGATTTCTGATGGATTACTTTTTCCACAAATAACGTTGAAATCTGTACAACGTTAAATCCACCATCACTAATAAAGTGTAAACTCGGATGGGAAACTATATCCCAATGACTATAAGTTGACTCTTGCTCAGCATTTACATTCTCGAATAAGTTTGGAATGCTGAACTATATACATAACATATAACCTGATACCATGCTTAATTGCATTTCCTGGATCAGAAGATGATAGTTATATATATATATATATCCCACCAGATATACTTTGGCACTATAGCCGTACATAAGAGTGGGAAGGACAAGTGCATCGCTGTAAGACTGGTTGATATAGTCCCAGTGCTGAAGGCAGAATTTGGCACCTGAATAACAACTGATAACTGTTGGTGACCACCATGTAAGACCTTCCAAGCGTAACTCCTTTGTCCTAAGATGCAAGTGAATTGTTCATAAATGTTGACATCACATAAAAGCATTCTGATAAAAACCCTATATATTCACATGAGTTGTCATCACTACAATGACATGGGTTTTGAATCGTCGAATGAGTATAACTCCAATGAATTCATTAGTACAGAATAGCTGTAGAGATTATTCCTCCGGCTGGATTGCAATCATTCACAATCCCTGTACATTCCGGAGACAAAATATTGCACTGGACTGATCACCACATTGGTATAATCTGTGATATATAAGTCACCAGAGAAAGCATTGCAATCAGCACAATGCTGTCTAGACTCACAAAGATGAGTAACAGATATTATCAGATGTAATAAACAGAGGCACAATGTGACCTACGCTAAAATCGCGTATGCTCGGGCACTGTATTGTGACCTGCGCTAAGATCGTGTATGCATGGACACAACATGACTCGTGCCAATGACGTGGACATATTTTTTGCCACGACATCACATCTAAAATCAATGAATCACTCAGAGAGAAGGTGTTGACATCAGTATACCACCATTATATATATAGTCATGAGGATTTTAAAGAAGACATAGTCTCTCCGATATTGATAAACATGGTACATATATATATATATATCCACAGCATACGATGATGGTAATAGCAAGCCACTTCGCCGCTGGAGGGTAGTGTTGTATATACACAGCACATGCTTGGGTACTATATGACCCACGCTAATGACGTGGATTCGGGCTGCATCCCAAAGACTGCGATGCACCTTCGGTGCAAGGGGCTGCATCCCGACAACTGCTATCCAGCTTCATAGAAAGCTTCCACGTCATCACAAAGAGGTCGGACCTCTGTTGTATTTGAACGGCGCTTGACAACCGCCTAGCAATACACTTCCTTGAGGGGGGAAGATGATAAGCTAGAAATACAACTAAAAACCAAATAAATAATAAATAATAAAGACAAATAATAAAATAAAACAAGTAAGTTGCATCATTGTTTTTGTTGTGGTAAGCCTGACTATATACAGTCAAACCATGCAAAACTCCATGAAAGTTGACACATACATCAGCCATGACATTCATATGAGCTTGATTTTGAAGACCTAGACATTGTATACATCTGGTCTAGCATGTATCCAGACTAGAATTGTATACTGACACGGTGCAAGCACTATAGCCTCTGCCACCGATGATCATTGGAAAGGGCAACCATTCTTGATACTTCATACATATCATCTGATTGGATCATTAAAGGTGTCAAGATTACTCAATGCAATATGCAGGCCACGGCCTGAGTACAACACCTAGAAAGGTCAAAGCCACTGAGCTGACCAATGCAGCATGAATGCTAGCTGCCTTGAAGGCTATACAATAAGCCTATTGCCCTTATGTCTTGATGTATCCGTGTATTGGCATCTCTTTGAGGTAATTATGCCTGCTGAATGAGCCATACCAACCATCTTGTCTTCATTGATCATTACATATCTGATCATATCGCCATTGAGCAATGCCTATTCTGTGAGATTATATATCACGAGGCATTTCATTAGTGCACGATAAACAATTGAAGTGCAACAAAGATCATCAGCTCTACACCATACCAAAAGGTTGAGTTGTTGTCAATTGAATTTTTTAGACACCATTTCTCAGAGGTCTATTCATCATAAAAGACAGAATCATGGCTATTCAGCCTCCGACATAGCTGCATAGCTATTTAGCTTATGACCCAACCGTTGTTAAGCAGCCTCCACGCTATATGGCTGAAAAATGGCAAGTAATCTCTTCGGTCATTCTTGGGCATAGAGCAATCTAGCACAGCCAATCCAGGATGTTTATCCCAAAATTCTCTACGAATTATTCATATCTTCTATGTGTCATATGAAACAACCAATATACCATCCTATGATGAAAGTCATCTCCTTCAGTGGTGATTTTGCATAGTGACTTTCTTGCTGTTTATTTTCTTCTCATGCTGCAGGTCTGCTGCATCTCTGTGTGATTCGTCCTAGATGAAAGAACAAGACATGTTGAAGCCAGTTTTGCTTTTGGATGAAGAAAGCTCAGAAGAAGAAATTACCAGCAAGTTTCGTAGCCGGTACAACGTTCCGGATGTAAAAGTAGCAAAGAGGCGCTTGCAGAATAAGAAAAACGCTGAGCGCGATGCCAAAAGACGTAAGAAACAATGTCCAGAGTGGATGTTGGACAGTCAATGGTAGCTTTAGCTAGAAAAGTACATTAAATTCAGATTCTGAACATTTAAGTGGACTTGAATGCACTTAAATTTGCACTGAGTTGCAATTGTCCAAAGTTTTCACTCTGACATCACTACTTATTTGTGGAATAGCATACAATGGTATAAACCATCCACATATAGATTGACACCATATTTGTAATTTCATATCATTTTGGCACATAAGACAAGCATGCTTCATTGAGGAATAAAGACTCTTTGAAAGCTCATTCGGGAATGTATAGAAATTTGTTGCCTCATCCATTAGGCCACGAAGTCTTGGAAAACCCGCAATCTGCATACGGTCTCCAAGCACAGTTCATCCTCATTCTGGAAAGTGACAGAAATTTTATAGTCATAAAACAAGTCACAATTCTATCGGATTCAAATGACACATTCACCATTCATACTTCTTTATCATAATAAGTCTCTGAATAGTGTTTGCCCAAACATAACATGGGCACCATTGAGATAAGTGATCATGTGCTGAAGAATATACACATATCACTAGGCAATGCCATGTTCTATTCATAATAAAATGACATGTCAGCCATCCATCAACTACGAAAATACAACTCGTAGTAAGTTGTTGTCATTACGGACACTTCTTGATTGACTCTCCATTAGCTTCGATACCAAAGTTAACTTCGGTAACTCTCCATCACTGATTTCTTTGTTCATCATGACAATCATTTTCCAGAACATTGTCTAAGTTGGGCACACTATAGTGACCCTGAATTGACAAATGTATGTAAGCTGCAATCCAACAACTGCATTTGACATCATCTGGCATTTGCCACATTCAAAAACGTCAGGCATATTGCCAATATGACGTAGAGAGAATCAATGTTCAGATTGACATTGTTACCTCTAAAGCATTCGATGAGTAATCTCAATCTGATTCGCATAACATAATGATTGAATAACATCCTCCATCACCATCTGATTGGTTTGATACATCTCTTTTTGCGAGGGGGAGGAAGAGTATAGATTCATTCATTTTCATACAGCCGCCACACCTTACATCATTGTGATTTTGCTTGGATGTGATTTTGCTTGGAAAACTAAAGATCTTATCAAAAGTTCCAGCATCTGTGTATAGCAGCCATAAAATTGATGATACGATACATCATGCCGATTGAAACATCAAATGAAGTCTTATTTGACTTATTGACTCATAAAGTTCATTATGAAGAAATCATAAATGCACATTTCTCCGGCTCTATCATATTGTAGGGGCACTGACATAGGAGAACGATGGTTTTTCAAATGTGAATAAGCTATATTGTAAGCTTAAGACCATCACTTTGACGTCAACAGCCTGAGATGCTGATTGTCGAAATTCAAGAGTTGAAGGATTCATTGAATCAACCTTGATACATGTGTTTTGATTCATAAATTGTTGATCCATGATTTCTAAATCTAGAGAAGCTGGCACACAAGTTGTTGCCAATGTCTTCAGGAAAGCATTTGAGCAAAGAATTGCCAGTTGTGCCATTAGGCATCGAATTCCATGAACAGCAAAGCCGAGTGAGTAAATCCGCCACTCTAGCTATTTGCCCGTCATTCCTTCCAAGTTCATGACAAGAGACAATTCATCAAAGTCAGCACCAATGCATAAGTCACATGCATGGTTGCACAGTTTGTATCCGGATGCCATTCCATCAAGGTTAAGCATCTTGACAGTAACTCTGGCCAACCAAAAGCCTTCCTGTCTTCGGATATCTTGAGCATTCTCATTTCCAGCTCCATTATGGACTAGGAAGCATCATGACTGTGCCTCGCCAGGACGCTAATCCTCAAAGCCGCACACTTGAGGCGAGCCTTATGAGACAGTGACCTTTGGCTTGTGGGGCGTCAACCCCTTATCAAATCCTGAACACTTGTTAACACCTGGATAAATTTAACATGATGCAACTTAAGTGGGATTATAAGTTCCACATAATCATATTGTCTACGTATGCTGAAGGCATAACTGCCGCATATGATCACAATAGGTCGCAGCTTCTATAACATTGTGGCTTCTGAGTCAAAAGCTGATAGCCAATGACTTTTGCCAATAAATGCCGACCTAAAAATAATTAGGCCGTGGAAACATGTACCCAAGAGGTTTTCATCCATCGGTCGTATAAATATATCAGGGCTGCATCCCAAGAATTGCAGGGCTGCATCCCAAGAACTGCGATGCATCTTCGGTGCAATGGGCTGCAACCCGAGAACTGCAGGGTTATATCCCTAACATTTTTACCCTGCATCAAATTGATATGACAGGAGCAGAATTGATCCTTCCTTGCTAAGGTGTAGTGAGCCTTGTATAAATCATACCCTTACACAGATACGCATATGCGGGTACCAATATCTGTGAAAAACTGCTAATGCTACCTTTGCCAAAACCGTGGTTTGTCATCGGATTCTTGGCCAGTCATCCGAAGCTACCGGAGATAACGACTGAGGTAGACGGAGTTGTGATCCTAAGTTGTGCTTGACAAACATAACTAAATAAATTTCACATTAGTACGTGGCGAATCCATTCTCACTCATCGCGATAGATGTTCGTCAAAGCGTGCGTACTGGACAAAAATATTGAGGAGTTGAGCAGACCGGTAAAGGATTATAAGTCCAATTCCGTTAAGCAGGGCCGCTCCGTTTGCATTAAAACAAGCCCCTTTGTTCGTTTATTATCGAAATCGGGCTCCCCATCACCGCCTAGGATCCTCCAAAGTAGCTTAAGGAGGGGAGGAAGAGTTGGGTGCACTATATCAGGCCGAGAATCGTTCGAATATAATTCGTTATAATCGTGGGATCATCGATCGCGCAAAGGCGACGACGGCTAGCGCAAATAATCCGTAACGTAGACTTCGGATGCTTTGAATCGTCTAGCACATACATGATAACGTGTGGATCAATCAGTAATCCAGCGTAGGATTGTATCGCGAAAACGCTCTTCATTGAACCTTGGAACGTCACTCAACGATACGATTTCCGGAAAGGTGGGCTGCATCCTAAGGACTGTATGGCTAAATGCCTAAGGTGAGGGACTAAAGTGGACTCAGTTCCCCCCAATAACCTAAAAACACCATGAGGGACGCCTCAAATCGGTGTAAGAAGACTGGTACCAGCAAGAAGCGACAACAACAAAGACATCAAAGACATATACAAAGGTATGCCCGTTGTGAGGTCACAACTCTCTTAAGAGGGGAGATCTGTCAGGGTTATGACCGATGACATATGTGTCATACATGTCATACATGTCATACATGTCATACCATGTCATGTCATGTCATGTCATATATTATTATGACAGTCGACAGTATGGTCGATCATGACTGTACAGGTCGAGTCGCGTCATACATTTATGACAGTCGTCAGTACGGTCGACGATGACTGTACATGTCGCCAGATGATTATGTCATATCATCAGGCATCCCTGTCATCGAGAGTTCGTATGATTGAACTCGAAGATGGCAAAGCAAAGATACATCTTGGAAACAAACCAAGAACCATCTTTAGCTTTCAGCATGCGCAGAACTCGCATGTGCGGCATGAACGAACTAGTCGTTACTACCATGCTGGTCGTTCAACCTACGTCTCGGGTTCACAACCCAATGGCGGTACCATCTAAGATGATGGGTGACGTAGGTATAAAAGTGAGGAAGCGTTGTGCTTCAGCAGATCTTCTTAGAGAGACTGCACTCACAAACCCGCTCATACGTTCACCTGCATTGCTGTCCAACTTTGCAGAGTTTTATTGTATATTGATAATATATCCACGGCGCTTGTATATGCAACCGTAAGACTCTTCCAACAAGAAAGGGGGAATGACGCATGCATTAGCGTTACAATATTTCAAGAGCAACATCCATCACATATTGTTCCCGGACATCAGCCCGCAGAACCCTGTCTGTGTGATCTGTGATGGACACGGCTCACACTTATCCTGCGAGTTACTAGAGTACTGCAGGGAGGTGGGAATTATGATACTGCTCCGTCCGCCCCATACGTCGAGCATATCGCAAGGCGAGGATGTTATCAACTTTGCGGTATTCAAGCCGGAGTTTCGGACGGCAAAGGCACTGCTCCTGGTGAATAAGCTGGACCACACACGGTCGCCATATCTCACCATGGCAGACTTGATGGTGTGCGCGAGTCCTGGGTGGGTGAAGGGGTTTTCGGAGGAGAACAACAAGAAGGCATGGGCGGCTATCGGAATCCTTCCCTTCACCCGCAAGGTGTACTAGGAGTTGCTGGAGAAGGAGGCTGCCAGGAAGAAGGCCGTGAGCGCAAGGTGGAGGGAGTGAACATGGAGGTGCTGACCTTCGGCTTCAAGGGGAAGGAGAAGAAGACAGCCGAAGGGGAGGAGGGAGAAGGAGAGGGGGAGGGGGAAGGGGAGCGGACTGGAGGCCGTATCACCAGCACCATGTTCTGGGATAAGGGCCTGATGACGTCTGATGCCAGCTTTGCTGCGGTGGCAGAAGCCTCGAGGAAGAGGCTGGTGGCAGCTGAAGGCACTCAGAGCAGGAAGCGGGAAGCCGCAGCGAAGGAGTTGGAGAGAGCTGGCAAGTATGCCAAGCTGGCGAAGGGGGCTCAGGCGAAGCTGCTGGCTGCACGAAACCACGTGCAGCATTCGAAGCTGGTGAAGGACGAGCTGGTGGGACTCATGAGGACGCTGGGACAGACACCTGCTAGCAGTGCCCGCAAGGGTGATTTGGAGTTACAATTGCAGGAGCTGCTGGGGCAGCCTGGTAAGAATGGGCCCTGTGGCTACATTTTCTAGACATACAGGGACAGTCTGACTGTCAAAGTCGATTGACGGGACATATGTTTTGAAGTTTGATGATATTAAATTTTCTGCCTCCCGGCAATGGGTCTTGTTATTTGCAGTGAAAGTGTAGTTGTAGTTGATACGAAATATGCTGTTGATATGAAAAACGGAATTGTTATCAAACATGATGTTGATATGAAAAACGGAATTGTTATCAAACATGATGTTGATATGAAAAACGGAATTGTTATCAAACATGTTGTTGATATGAAAAACGGAATTGTTATCAAACATCTTTGTTGATATAAAAAACGGAATTGTTATCAAACATGTTGTTGATATCGTATATGCTTCTTGACATATTTTCTATCAACATGATAGGGTTTTAGGAAACCGCGTTTACGCGGAGCTCTGCCTCCCAGGCAGACGAGGGGTCGTCCCTCGAGTACTGCACAGGGGCCCGCCCTCCCTCCGTACCCTCCCCCTCGCCCCCCCTATTTTTTTCTCCTTCTTTTCTTTTTCCCTTTTCGTCCCCTATTTCCCTTTTCCCCTCCGCACCTCCGCGCTCCGCGCCTCCGCACCTCCGCACCTCCGCGTCTCCACGCCTCCCCGCCTCCGCGAATTTGGGAGTGTTTGGGGCCGCATGCTATAGGTGAATCCTCAAGCAATTGCAAACATTATGCGTGCATCTAACGTACAATCGAAGTGCCGGAAGGTTACTAACAGATTCCCGTCGTGGGGCACCGCGTCTCAAGAGCATCACGTGATCGAGGATCGGAAACACGAGTCCAAGCGGAAACAAGGGGGAATTCCTCAAGCAATTTGCAAACATTATGCGTGCATCTTCTACGTAACGAACAATCAAAGTGCTGGAAGGTTACTAACGACTTCCTCACAGCGGAATTACACCGCGACGTTGGAGCTCGAGCGAAGGAGCGAACCCTAAAACCATTAGCAACGAATTAACATTACGAAAAACTCTCATTACATTACGTGCTCAAGCGGGCGAGAAGCCGGCGAGTCTCTCGGGCTATAAGCCGGAGTTCCGCGACCACTGGAGACCCAGTGACGCCATACCGCAGGAAGCGGTTTAAACATTCAACGTCCTTTACCTCCTTTTCCCTTTCCACCATTCTGTGGGCATTGGGGCGAGATATGCTCTGGAGATCCGCAAATAAAACAAGCTCTACCCTGCACAACAGGTTGAGTGACGCGATTGCGTCCGCCTGTAAACGGCCGGTTGTCATTCACGCGAGTGCGTTTCGCATTTCTCTCTTTCTCTAGCTTCGTTGCGCGCTCAGCTATAGCCTTCTTGGCTTTTTTCAACTTCTTCTCTTGCTCCTCAGTAGCCACGATTGGCTCTCCCTCGAACTCTTGGGCCGTGGGCCATCCGAACTTAAACGCTATGTCGATAATTTGGGCCTGTTCTTCAGCCCAGAGCATACCTTCCTCGATTGCTGCTTGCGCTTTTTTGACTTTCGCGATTCGCTCTTCGGTGATCGACTCAGGGGCCTCGAGCCCCTCCAGTTGCTGCTTGACCTCGAAGAAAACATCATCGGCCTTGTCCAGTTTGTCGAACTGCCGCTTGCAAGAAAGATCTTCGGACTTCGATCCTCCTTGCTTGGTGTGGACGAAACCACCGGAGGTCCAGGCAGTAGGGCGCTGAAGCTTTCTCTTCTCTGGCGCTTTCGCCCCTACTGTCTGCAGGATTGCGGTCGCTGTGCCGCTAGCCAACCTGTTACGCTGTTCTTGGACCAAAGCTGCCAAGTGAGATTGAAGATTCTTTTCGGCTTCGGAGAAAGACGGAACAATTTCATCAAGTTTAGCCGAATACGCTGCGAACTCAGGTGACGCCTTAACTCTGGCGATCTTCTCTTCCAATTGCGCGTCTGAAAAATCATCCATACTGAGAATTCACAGGATATATATACACTTAAAATTCCACTGTAACTCTGTAACAAAATGATACCCTTCCCGAAAACAGATCAAGTGTCGGAGCAGAACTCTACAGAGTTCCCTACCTTATACTGCTGGTACAGCAGTCTGCATTGACCCGGGCCCTTCGGTCCGGTCTGTCACATAACCAGAGTTATGTGACACAGCACATAACCAGAGTTATGTGACACAGCACCTCTCGCTCCGCTCGCTGCACTGTGACACATAACATCCAGTTTTCTCATATCGGACTTCATTCCACCATGGTCCCACCCGCGGGTAGGCCCGCCGTCGTCAATGATTTCTGGATATGTGCATAGGGTTTAGGGTTTTAAGTTTAGGGTTTTAGGGTTCAGCAACCACCCAGTGCCATCCGGGGACTCGAGTAGATGTCAATAGACACTTAGTTTACTCTATTCCGATTAGTACTGTATTCCATGAGTAATCGTATTTTTTTTCATTCCTGTCGCTAATTACCAAACTGGGCTTTTCAGAGCAGGCTTACCCCTGCCTTCCCATACCCTATGTGTGGCATATTTACTGGGTTTCGGTTTGGACTCAAACGATCCTTAAGGCTAGATTCGGTAGGTCCTCCACATGCGATTCGATATTTGGTTTGCCCCGATCCGATCATTGCACATGAAGTTATGACCTATTTTTTCATTTCTTGTCGCTAATTGGCAAATGACGGGGTAGTAATGGGGCTCGGTAGTAATTTGGTCTGGTTCCAAATCATAAGGAGCAGAGGTTAAACGCTTTCTCCCCCAATATGTATTTATATCCTAATACTTGCATATATTATTTTTCTCACTTCTACAAGTATCGCAGCCGCCATCGAATGTCACCATCATCAGACCTCAGCTCACACTCGACGGATCCAAGGCTGCTTGAACAAAACGGGGTATGTGTAATCCACTGTACTGAATTGGTTACCAAGGATACCAGAACTGTTTCTAGAGAGAGTATTGCGGTGCGGAACCTGCTTGAATGCGTTCCTAGCCTTTGGCACAACAGTGCCAGATTACTAAGGCTTGCACGATGGACGTGCAAACGCTGGTAACGGTATTGTCTGCGGTGCTAAGCCCGAATGAGGTAGAAAGGAAGGCAGCCGAAGAACACCTGAAGAAGGTGCACACGTTGTGTTGTACTGATATTCGTGTTTCCAAGAGCTTGGCTTACTGACATGTTGCCCTCATTATCTCAGGCTCAGGATGCTCCCGGGCATCTGGTTATGCTTATGCAAGCTGTCGTCGCACCACAACTAGATCCCTCAATACGACAGGCAGCAGCGATCCATTTTAAGCAGCTCTTAAGCAAAAGATGGAAGCCCTCCGAGTCTCAACTAAAAGAAGGTGCGTTCGAGAGAGGGCCATTTTTCAGGCGATCCTCGCGGATTCTAACTTGAGGGATCTTTTTGCTCCCAGGTATCCAAGAGTTCAGTCCTGAAGACAAACAGGTTGTCCGCGATAATGTTTTAGAGGCTATCATTCAAGCCCCTCCTAAAATTCGGTAGGTCCCCTTTCACGCATGTTTTTTTCTGTCATAGTTTGCAGGCCGTGCCCATGATGTGTGCCTGCACTCGTACGCGGCTGCAGAACTGCGTTTCCTGGAAATCTGAGCAACCATGCTTCGTGGAATTCTCGCGAACTCTATTTTTTTCCTTGCGGGGCCTTCCTTATGTCTGCCGCACCATATTCGAGGCCGTTCTGCATGGCGTTATCCGTTGGGGTTGAAGTTTCAAACTCGATTCCGACCACACCTTCAGTTCAGGCTCACAGAGTTGAACACTGATACCATGCACTGCTGCGGCCACCTTCGAACATGCGACTCTCGCGTTCAGGCTTTTGCGCCCATCATTATTTATTTGCTCACCTCACGCAACTTAACAGAGGTCACGCATACAGACTCTGCTCAACTCGAATGTCTGTGCTCCGCGTCCTCTCTGCTTGAGGACTGTCTTTGGAAGGGCCGCTCGCCTTGTAACAGATCACAGTTGGGCGAATGTCTGAAGTCTGTTGTGGAGAACGATTACCCGCACGCATGGCCTGGGCTCCTCCCCCTCATCTGCCAAAACCTCCAAATGCAGGTGACTGACCCCTTCGCGTCCATCTATGCCAAGCACATCTGTCTCTACTGCGATCGTGCTGTAAGGGTTCGTATTGCTTTCAGGACTATTTTACGATATGCGCTTTTCCGGTGGTATTTCCGCCCAGCGGCACGCATCTGACGTTCACACCACGGAACAGGATCTCCCTCGTTTGTACGGAGCGCTTTACGCGCTCCGCATGCTAAGCAACAAATACGAATTCAAGGACGAAGATGAGAGGGTGCACATACAAGAAGTTGTTAACACCACATTCCCAACCCTGTTGCAGATCTTCCAGGTTTGCTAACTCAAAACTTCACCCGTCTGCAGAAAGACTGCGTTGCAACATTCTTCCAGGAGCTGCCACCCTGAAGATTAATTCTCTGCCTGTCTCGGCTCCTCCCGCGTGCAACTCCTTCTGTTTTTTGCAAATTCATAGGTGCACTTGCTCAGGTAGCTGTCCTGGAAATATACCTCCTGTGGAAGGTGCTGTTGAGGCTTCGAGGTGACGATCAACCTTTCCCGCTGAGCTGCTGACGTCGGTGTTTTCCCGCTGAGCTGCTGACGTCGGTGCCGGGTGCGCAGCAACTTGCGCAACACAACTCCGCTCAGGTAGAACTTGCGGAGCTCATGAAGCTTATTTGTAAGACTTTCTGGTCGTCGACATTCCTAGACATCCCGCAGCACCTTCTGGACGCGCAAGTCTTCATGGCTTGGATGTCGGTGTTTGACCAGCTCCTGGCAAAGCCTGTCCCCGCGGTGCGCTACGCCTGAGGATGCCCAAGCCTCAGTGTGACCTCGTAGCTCCATACACTTCCACAGTCACTGACGAAAGTGCAATCGCTGAAGGTCACACCTGTGTCCACGTTCTCACCGCTGTCTCATCGGCAACACAGTGAGCTTGTCACACATGTTAACGGGCAGTTCGCTCTTGAGCGAGCATGAGCTTTTCCGTTTTTTTCGCCTACGTATCCCGTCCTCAAGATCAACCTAGCTTAAGTGTGGGTTTCACCCCGCTCTCGATGATTGGTGTGACCCTTCCTGTGATCAGTCCGGCCAAACAGCGTATATTTGAGGTTGTCGTCTATTCTTTTCGCTTGGCGAAGTCGCCGAAGTCTTCGTGCCTTGGAGAACCTGTTTTATTCAGGATTCCTGCTTTCTCCTAGTCAAACGTCTCTTCTGCTGGAGCGTGCCAGGTTGGGGGGGCAGGTAGGCCAGCTCGTATGAATCGCGGCCGTAGTGAGTTTCCGGGCGCCACCTTCTGGTCATAAACGTTGAGCAATCCCTTCATTTGCTCGTTTTCTTTCGAGATCAGGACAAGTGGTGAGGGTGAGACTGATATTTCATACGGGATATTTTCAAGGGCCCCGTCAGTGAGTGTTCTTGACTTGGTAGAGTGTCTCACTCGCCTATGGAGCCGGAGCCTACCTGGTTGTTTGTGTCGTCAGAAGCCTTGTGGTTGTTGCAGGAGGGAGCGCCAACAGATCCAGATGAACTCAAATCCTGGCCCTGGTGGAAGCTGAAGAAGTGGACTCTTCACGTTATCAACCGTATGTTTAGTAGGTGCGTCGCGTTGACACGTTATCCACTCCCCCGTCAGGACGAGGGCACCTGGGCATCCCTCTATTTTTCACGTCACTTGTCTCTGTAGTTGCTGCTCTTTGTCCATCGTTGCGCCGCCTTGCCATCAGCATCAGCGCACACGGTCCTCATCCATCGCTGTTGCTGCACTTCTCGTCTCATCACAGAAAACACATTTTCATGACTCTGTGGGGCCTTGCACACGTGCTCACTTGCACAGGGTGCACGGCAGGACACCTTCAAAATAGCGCCCTGTCATTATTGAACGTGAGTGTTGCAAACGCCCTTGGTGACCTCCGTGAGAGCCTTTCCTCGGTTTTCCCTTGGTTCAGTACTGGCTTCTTCAGTCACGCAACTTGTAGAAGGGCAAACTTCCCTGACGTTAGCACTCTCATCGCCCCCTTCTCCCCCGTTAACCAAGGGCCCTTCAGTTCGTTTTGCTCACCAATGCTGGCCCGCGAACCCCAGATTCGGCGACAGCAAACAGCTGAAGGATGAAGTGAAGGAGTTCAGCAAGCAGTTTCGTAACACCTGCTCAACGAAGGTGAGGAACTTTATTGCCTGTGTGCTTCTCCTTGAGCCACTGATGCCCCCTTTACCCTCCTGATGGTGGCGTTCAGTTAAGAGTATGAAGCGGCTTTGCCTTAGGGGCACCCCTCTGCCAGACTGGCGTGCTGCTCTGGCGATCGCCGTGGAGGCGTCCCTGAAGACTCCCTGACTGACGCGTGGCTGTGCCGTGTTGCAGTTTTTGGGGTCATACTTGCAGCTGCTGGACGGATTGAGGCATGGTGCATACCTCCCAGATCGGGTGGTGAATCTCGCACTCCAGTATGTCATGACGGGTATGTAACGCGCTCTGAACTCCGTGCTCGGCCTTTCCTGCCTTTCTCTGGCTGGGCACTCCCTGTTCTCACTATGTGCCGGAAGCTCGGAACGGGCAGCCTCTCAGGGGAAGGCTTGTTCCTCAAACAAGCCCTTAGTGCTGCACAGTCCAACCTGCATCTTCTGGATCACTGTCGTGTGTGCCCCGTGGGTCACCACTCAGCTTGTGAACTGGCACCGTGCGTGGTCCCGCGCTGCACGGGTCATTGTGCAGCTTCCGAATGCCCCAGACTGTCTCACAAGTCCTGCACCTCATGGATCATTTTTTTCTTAGGCTGATAGGTGTCGGGGATCTCAGGAGTCACGAAACCGGCCACGTACAAAATGATGAAGCCGCAGCTAAACATAATACTGTTTGAGATCGCGTTTCCCCTTTTGTGCTTCAACGAGAACGATCACATGTTATGGGTAGAGGATCCACACGAGTATGTGCGCAAAGGTGCGGTGTGGCCTGTGGTGCCTCCCTGTGAGCTATGCTGGCTGCCCGAGGAAGCCCGGCGCTCCCCTGTGGGCTCCTGCGGTCACCGACAACGAGGGTGTTGCTGCTTCCTTTAGGGTATGACGTCATCGAGGACATGTACAGCCCGAGAACGGCTGCGATGCATTTGATCATCGAGCTAGTGAACTGCCGTTCAAAAGATTGCCTGCAGCCCTTCATAGCGTTTCTTGTGGACATCTTCACGAAATACAGCCAGGCGGCCCCCGAGGCAAGACCGTATAACATCAAGGTCAGTCCCTCTCATGATATTGCCTTTTGTTGGAAACTTCTCACTTGGTCTCTCACGTTCCATGAGGGCAAAATAGCTTTTTGCGGTCCCTCACTCGGTAGAGGGAGACCCCTGTGATACCGGCAAAAAAGGTTTTTTGGGTATCAGCACGTTGCTGTTTCCGCATTTCCCATTTTGTTGCCAAAGCCTGCCTTGCGTGTGTGCTGGTTCTCAAAGTCTGGGCGCGAACCTGCCTCGCGTGTGTGCTGGTTCTCAAAGTCTGGGCGCGAGCCTGCCTCGTGGTGTGCTGGTTCTCAAAGTCTGGGCGCGAACTGCCTCCCGTGGTGTGCTGGTTCTGTGCCCAGCGCGAGCCTGCCCCGCGTTTGTGCTGGCCCTCAAAGTCTGGGCGCGAACCTGCCTCGCGTGTGTGCTGGTTCTCAAAGTCTGGGCGCGAACCTGCCTCGCGTGTGTGCTGGTTCTCAAAGTCTGGGCGCGAGCCTGCCTCGCGTGTGTGCTGGTTCTCAAAGTCTGGGCGCGAGCCTGCCTCGCGTGTGTGCTGGTTCTCAAAGTCTGGGCGCGAGCCTGCCTCGCGTGTGTGCTGGTTCTCAAAGTCTGGGCGCGAGCCTGCCTCGCGTGTGTGCTGGTTCTCAAAGTCTGGGCGCGAGCCTGCCTCGCGTGTGTGCTGGTTCTCAAAGTCTGGGCGCGAACCTGCCTCGCGTGTGTGCTGGTTCTCAAAGTCTGGGCGCGAACCTGCCTCGCGTGTGTGCTGGTTCTCAAAGTCTGGGCGCGAGCCTGCCTCGCGTGTGTGCTGGTTCTCAAAGTCTGGGCGCGAGCCTGCCTCGCGTGTGTGCTGGTTCTCAAAGTCTGGGCGCGAGCCTGCCTCGCGTGTGTGCTGGTTCTCAAAGTCTGGGCGCGAGCCTGCCTCGCGTGTGTGCTGGTTCTCAAAGTCTGGGCGCGAGCCTGCCTCGCGTGTGTGCTGGTTCTCAAAGTCTGGGCGCGAACCTGCCTCGCGTGTGTGCTGGTTCTCAAAGTCTGGGCGCGAACCTGCCTCGCGTGTGTGCTGGTTCTCAAAGTCTGGGCGCCGAACCTGCCCGCGTGTGCTGGTTCTCAAAGTCTGGGCGCGCGAACCTGCCTCGCGTGTGTGCTGGTTCTCAAAGTCTGGGCGCGAACCTGCCTCGCGTGTGTGCTGGTTCTCGTCTGGGCGCGAGCCTGCCTCGCGTGTGTGCTGGTTCTCAAGTCTGGGCGCGAGCCTGCCTCGCGTGTGCTGGTTCTCAAAGTCTGGGCGCGAGCCTGCGCGCGTGTGTGCTGGTTCTCAAAGTCTGGGCGCGAGCCTGCCTGGCGTGGTGCTGGTTCTCAAGTCTGGGCGCCGAACCTGCCTCGCGTGTGTGCTGGTTCTCAAAGTCTGGGCGCGAGCCTGCCTGGCGTGTGTGCTGGTTCTCAGTGCCTGGGTGCTGGGAACCTGCTCCCGTGTGTGCTGGTTCTCTGGTGCTGGGCGCGCGAGCCTGCCTCGCGTGTGTGCTGGTTCTCAAAGTCTGGGCGCGAGCCTGCCTCGCGTGTGTGCTGGTTCTCAAAGTCTGGGCGCGAGCCTGCCTCGCGTGTGTGCTGGTTCTCAAAGTCTGGGCGCGAGCCTGCCTCGCGTGTGTGCTGGTTCTCAAAGTCTGGGCGCGAGCCTGCCTCGCGTGTGTGCTGGTTCTCAAAGTCTGGGCGCGAGCCTGCCTCGCGTGTGTGCTGGTTCTCAAAGTCTGGGCGCGAACCTGCCTCGCGTGTGTGCTGGTTCTCAAAGTCTGGGCGCGAGCCTGCCTCGCGTGTGTGCTGGTTCTCAAAGTCTGGGCGC
>LGRX02015878.1:0-13120 GCA_001247695.2 Cymbomonas tetramitiformis | reverse complement strand
ACCACGAGTGGTGACCCTAGACTCACCGAAATCAGTGCAATTCAATCCAAGTTCACACCACGAGTGGTGACCCTGGACCCACCGAAATCAGTGCAATTCAATGCAAGGCGGAAGGCGGCGGCGCCCGGCCTGCCCAGCAGCACCTTGTTGCAGCTCGTCCTCCGCCTTCTCCTGCGCCTCCTGCTGATCCTTCTTCTGCTTCTTGGTCGGGGGCTCCGCCTCCTTGTCCTCCGCTTCGGCGCCCTGGTCACCAGGGAGTTTCTTGAGCTCGCGCACCTTCTGCAGCACCGCCACGAAGAAGCCCCCCGTGTCCTGCTGGTGCGGCAGGAAGCGCATGCACCGCTCCAGGGGCAGCTTGGCCTTCTCCTCGCTCGGGAACATGCTCGGCACGATGTTCTTCTCCATCTTATCAGCCTTGTCCTGCCGAGCCGGTCATCCGTGAGGGGGATCCCAGCACTCAACGAGCCCCCCGCGGTGACATCTTGCCATTAGATGCGGCCAATCCACGAGCCCCCTTTTGGGGATGGACGTGTCAGTAGATGAAGTAGCCAATCCAGCAGCTTCCCGCTTGAATCTGGTCATGTTTGAAGCGGGTCAGGTGCAGTCACGGTGCGGGGTGCGGAACCGGGCAGCGCACCTGAAGGTACTCGTCCTGCCAACCAAATTTATCTTTCAGCTGTGGATGCAGCCCCGCCACGGCATGGATCTCAGTGATCTGAACCTAAGAAAGCTACTTTCTCTTGCTGGGCAGCGGAACACTCCAACTCGTGGCATCCTTTATAACGCCTGGGGTGCGTGCCCTAGACCCGATTGTGAGCCTCTAGGAGCTTTCCACCTACCCTGTGCCCGCAGACAGCCATCAATGAGGACACCATGATGCAGCTCACCACAGCCCTCGATCAGCTCCACCCTGTGACCGCAGACGGCCATCAATGAGAACACCATGATGCAGCGCACTACAGCCTCGATCAACCTATCCTGAGCTCCGCAGACGGCCATCACGAGGACACCCATGATGCAGCCTCACCACAGCCCCTCGACACCTTACCCTGTGCCCGCAGACGGCCATCAATGAGGACACCATGATGCAGCTCACCACAGCCCCTCGAGAGAAGCACGGAGATGTCAGGCAGACGAACTTTACCCCAGGGTCTCTTGACGGGCCAATTGGTCTGACCCATCAAATTACAAAACAGCACGTTTACCACATTCACAAACGAGGGGTTCGCGGGATGAGTGAGAAGGAAAAGAGATGCAACCAGCCAGGTGCGCATCCCCGGCATCCTTTTCAGATTGGTCATCTCGTCTGCCACATCCACCAGCTCCTGCACCCCACACCCGCCCGCAGATGAGTGGCTCCTGCACCGCACACCCGCCCACAGATGAGTGGCGCAGGGCTGAGGGCGGCGCCCGGGTAAATCCCGGGCTAGCTTTCTCATGGCGGGCGGTGCACGCTCCTCTGCACGATGAGGCGCCCGGGCGCCACGTCCTCTGGGCCCGCAGTGAACGCCTGGCATTCCGGACAGTGCGCGTGCTCTAGTCCTCAGTGCGCGTGCTGGCGCAGGAGAGCGTCTCTGCGCTTGTGCCATGGCGTACCAGCGCGCCGCCGCACTGCACCAGGAGCTCGGCGACCACAGCCTCGTCCTCGATGGGGCTCAGAGAGCACGTGGAATAAACCAGGCGGCCGCCCACCTTCAGGAGCCGCGCGGACTGTTCCCAGCACTCCGCACAACCCCTGCCAACTTACGCAAGTTCCGCTGCGGTTGCACTGCCGCCGCCACGCTCCTTCTTGACATTCCTGGGGCAGGTCATGCCCCATCAGGTGCTTTAGAGATGCTGGCTCACCGTCAGAGCTATCTTGAGCTGCAGGCTGTGCATCCCGTTGCCCATCCACGGCTTCCACTTCCGCCACAAGTCCGTGTTCTTCCGCAGCGTGCCGTCTCCGCTGCAGCAGCTCGCAGGCGGAGCCCCCTCAGCCCCTCCGCAGCAGCTCGCAGGCGGAGCCCCCTCAGCCCCCTCCGCAGCAGCTCGCAGACGGAGCCCCCTCAGCCCCTCCGCAGCAGCTCGCAGGCGGAGCCCCCTCAGCCCCCTCCGCAGCAGCTCGCAGGCGGAGCCCCCTCAGCCCCCTCCGCAGCAGCTCGCAGGCGGAGCCCCCTCAGCCCCCTCCGCCGCAGCTCGCCTTGCGCAGCGCTCAAGAGGGCACGCGCTACAGGGCCCGCGCTACAGGGCCCGCGCAACTCGTGGAGCGGTACCGGCATACGCTCGCATGTGATGTCATGTGATCGCTGAGGTTGTCTGTCATATGGTCACCAAGGGATGGAGTTTGCTTGGAAACGGCAAGCAGGCGCGCCTGGCCTTGGCGCCTTGCTGCTGGGGCCTCCGAGCCAGGCCAGGGGAGGGCCCTCCGCGGAGGAAGACGCGGCACTAGGCAGCTCGTGCTGGCTCGGCAGACTCCAGCGAACGAGCCTCGGCGCGGCGCTCAGGGAGCCGCAGCTCGGCGACGCGATTACCATTTCACAAGTCAGGGCGCCACTGCTAGGACAATAGGGTTTGTGATAGCAGAGGACACCACCTCTTGGCTCTTGGGTGGTAGGCAGACCGCAGCCCCACACTGCCGCTGCCGGAGAGAGCTGCACGTGGCGGGCAGGAGGATTGCGGCCGGGCGGCAGGCGGACCTGCAGGGGACATCGGCGAGGATGCGGTCAAACTGGAAACGATCGCTCGTGTCCTTGGAGAGCATCGGGAAGAGCGAGGCGTCGTGGTTGGCCACGATGATGGCCGGGCTGTTCGCACGCTTGACTTGGTGCGTCAGAAGGCTGCAGCGTTTGAAGTCCACCTCGTTGGCCACGACCACGCCGGTAGGCTCCCCTGTGCCTATGCCTCCCTGTGCGTGCAGAAACTCGCACAGCTGTGCAGCACACCGGCTGGTGTCAACTGCCGCAGCCGGCAACCGGACAGATACGGGGAACGCGGGCTGGTGTCAGCTGCCGCAGTCGGCAACCGGACAGATATGCGGACAGATACGCGGAACGCGGGCTGGTGTCAACTGCCGCAGCCGGCAACCGGATAGATACGCGGAACGCGGGCTGGTGTCAACTGCTGCAGCCGGCAACCGGATAGATACGCGGAACGCGGGCTGGTGTCAAGTGCGTAGCGCCAAGCCCGCAGCCACGTGGCAAGCTGACTGGCGACAACTGCCACAACTGACAATCTAACAAACGCGTAGATACGGGCTGTCGCGAAAGCCCAAGCAAACATGCGTGCGGGTGCGGGAAGACGGCACGGTGTCAGCTGCTGCTTCTGGCATGCGCATGGAAGCCAAGGCTCGTTGCGGGGTTCGATAGTTCTCGATTGAAACCCATTTCTGAGGGCAAATTGAGTTCGGCCGCGGCAGAAGGTGGGAACGCGCGCCAGTCCGTGCAGATTCAGGAGCTCGCTGGGAGCTTGCCGCATTGTGAGATCGCAGACAGCACAGAGAACGGGGAACAAGTGCGGGCGGCGCGGGGAATGAGTGCGGGCGGCGCGGGTGCCTGAAAGGTCTTAGAGCCGGGGGCAGCACAAGTGTCCAGGACCGCGTGATGTGGCTGAACATCCAAGAAGAAGGGCGGAACCTGCGAGGGTAGCAGAAAACTTATGTAAACCAGGAGGTGCAGCCGCCCCTCTACATTAGGTGCTAATTTCTGCCCGTGAACGAGTTTTTCGGCATCCTCACAGGAGATACATAAACACCACATTCTGCAAAAGTTAGGATCGAGCGCATACCATGCTCACGGCCTCCTGGCGGGTAATGCTGCCGTAATCGTTGGATACTTTGATGAACTCGAAAATTTGCTCCAGTTCTGGGCATTTGCGAAGCTGCGTGCGGGAGAAGGCCATTTGCCAAGCAAGATCGTCTGGATACCTGCTTGCAGAGCGCGCTGCGCTCAGTGAACCTTGCCCGAAAAGGAGGCCCGGTCGAGGCAGAGAGAGGTGTTTACATGTCACGAAAAGCTGCATAAAACGGCGCAGAAAGAGGTGAGATACGAAATAAAGCAGAGTGAGATTCCGGCGCCAAAGCCAAAAGCGGGCGGCGGTCGAACCAGGCAAGGGGTTTCGGAGGCGTCACTTCCTCGCCGTCGAGAATCAGCTTTCCGTCTTGGAAGTTCAACTTTGCGAAAAAGTCCGTTTGAAGGCGATCTCGGATAGAGAACGCAAACTTTCCACTGCAAGGGATAAAGGGAGCCGATCGTTCAAGAAAGATTTGACACGTGGTAAGGTATGTAACGAAACAGCGGCAGGGCGAGGGCGACGAAATTCCGTAGGGGCTTCCAAGGGGTATATCCTCGTAACTGCTGTACGGACTAAAGAAAAAGGGTACTTTCTGCCGAAATATATATTCAAGTGCACGCGAGTTTTTCAATCGTCGCAGGTGAAAAGATGCAAAACCAAACTGCAGTTAAACAGCCGCTCGACAAGACGTTCACTTACTCACCTTCCGTTAATTCGAAATGTAATGGGCAACGGCGTTTGCAAGGCAGTCAGGAAATCATGAAATTCGCCGTCGGGAATTATTCCTTGTGCCTGCATATATCTTTCAACTGTCAAAACACGACAGCAAGATTCAAGTTTCTCGGACCCACAAGGCATAGATTAAAGGCGGACATACCGTATAATATTCTTCATAATCCTTGTTTTCTTTCACAATGTCAGTCCACGTACCGCTAGTTCCAGCCTGATTCCACTTGTTTCCTCCTTTACCCCCACCCCCTCCCTTTCCACCTCGTCCGCCGCCTCCTTTTTTCCCTTTATATCCTCTTCCCATCTTGAACCAGCGACGATGTCGCCGACACAACTTGCCGTATTCTCGACTATTTAACCTCTCTGCACGATTTCTAGTGCGATGCTGGCTGACCTGTTCAAATTTGCAAAACTTGATAATGGAGGTGACTTCAACAAAAATGCACTGTAGCTGCCCGCTAAAGAAAAACCTGTCGGAACCGATCGGAGCTTTATACACCTTTGACCTTAGACCTTTAGGAAGGAATGGGGGAGGTGCTAATCACAGGGGGAATTCCCCCCGAAACGGGGGGGATTCCCCCCTTTCCCCCCGAAGGAGGGGAAATGACAGCGCGCGCCGTCGGCGCGTAGGGGGAAAATGCGGAAACGAAAGGGGGAGAGAGAGAAAAGAAAAGGAAAGGAAAAGGGAGAGGGGGAAGGGAGGGAAGGGGGGAAGGGGGAAAAGGAGGGGAAAGGGAGGGAAAGGGGAAAAGGGGGGATGGGGGGAGAGTGGGAAAATGGGGGAGGCGGGAGGGGGAAAGGGGGAAGGGGGGGATAAGGGGGAAAGGGGAAAGGGGGAAAGGGGGGGAAGGGAAAAAGGGGAAAGGGAGGGGAAGGGGGGAAAGGGAGAAAGGGGGAAAGGAGGGGAAAGGGGAGGAAACGGATCTTCTTCATCTTGCATCTTCAGTTCTTCCTGTACTCTTGTTCCCAGAGCTTATATTCGATATATTATATGGACTAAATTAGACTTAGGGTTTGTAACGTTATGGGTCCATTTCTCCGAGCCTCTTCGATCAACTGTAACGGCGACCCTCGCGTGTCGCAGGCCGCGCAGCGGCCGCGCTCCGAGTAACTCTGGGAACAAGAGTAGATCTTCCTTGGGTATAAAAATGATTCAAATCCTGAAAATGAAATAATATATTGCTAGTGTCATGTCAAGTGTGTCAAGTGTGACGTGTTATCCTCATGCAAAGACATAAGACATGACATGACATAATTTACGGTATAGGCGTAGGCTGTAGCGCATTGATTGATCGTACCAGTAAATATAGGTATTATTAATTATATACATTATACCGGAAAAGCTGTAATAAGCTCAAAAGCATTTTTGGGTGGCAGCACCCACACCTAAAATCTGCACAACGACAAGGAACCTGCACGTTACCCGTCAAACTGCATCGTATGAGATGTCTCCCATCAGGATATCACTGCAACTGGCTTGATGACCTCAGTTACAGGTCGTCAAGTTTACTTGTCAATGGCGTTTTGGTGGTGATATCAACCCATAACCGCTGTGGACGCGCTCAGCGTGTTGCTTCCACCCGCTGCGCCCACAGTGCCTTTCCCTGAGCTGCTCAGCGCAGTCGTTGCTCATGTCTCAGACGGCACAATACCGCAATTGATGCAGTCTTCTCGCAACCTCTATGATTTGTGTTTTAGGCTCAACCAAGGCTCAATAGCACGCGATGCTTATTTCTGAATCAATATAATCGCGCAGTTAAATATTGCTTGGAAGAGATGTCAGCCGCCCTCCACGTCAGGAGGGGTTGGTCGATCTTCGTCAGCGGTCTCTATTACCTATTGGTACTATCTTTTCAGCTTGGAGGTTGTCAGGAAACAGAATGGGAGGACATAACCCTTGTAACTGATCGGGCTATATATGCTCTCGCCATCCCCACCCTCAACATAGCTTGGGCCGCAGGGGAGCAGGACTACATCTTGAAAAGTGAAGACAGAGGAGCCTCCTGGTCAGTTCGTAGCTCTGGTCTAGGAACAAGGTACCACGGCCCATGATTCGCTCCCCTCGGTGCTTTGGCAGATCGCAACGTTCTGTACCGGTCGAACCTCCCAAAACGTTCTGAGTCGTGTAGCGGATCGAGCTTAAATTAAAGAGTTGTCTTTGAATGTCTCATTTTTCGGAAAAGGTCAGCTGTGTCTGTCTGCGAAGTACGGAGCAAAGATATTGACCTCCACACATGCAGTGAGATGCTTCAAGGGGATGAGCTGGTCCCAGATGGACGGGGGCTAGTCCGGAGCACTCTTGGATTAACCCTCAACCTCAGCACATAGGCATGATTTGGCGGTGCAGACACTTTCTCTTGGCGGACACGCGCGCACAGACCCCGGTCGCGGCGCTTCTCGCGAGCCAACCCTCTGCCCACTCAAGTGCTCGAGCGTCTGCGAAGGCAGAGACACACGTGAGGACAGCTTTCATTCTAGCGTCTTCGCACTCACCTCGCGGGCTTGCACGCGGACGCCGCGCATTGGCTCACATTCTGCGACTCAAGCCGACAACCCGCACCGCCAGCCCCGCGACACGCTGTTTGAAACAACGTTATCAGTACCCATTCGTATGCTTGACGTTCGCAGGTTTACCTGGCGGAGCATGAGCTTCGCCAGCGAGTCGTATGGGTGGATTGTGGGCGACTACGGGAAAGTCTTGGGCACCGACGACGGCGGCCTTTCGTGGATCCAGCAAGGCTCTAGCACAGTGCCTTCCAGCGTGAACCTAAAGTGCGTGTATGCGGTGACGGAGCACCTGGTGTGGGCCGTTGGGTCCGCGGGGGCGATTCTTCACACGTCGGACGGCGGGCAGAGCTGGGCCTTTCAAAGCTCCGCCATCGCGAGTGACACCTTGTACGGGGTGCATTTCGTGAACGAGACACACGGCTGGATCTGCGGCCAAAACGGCAAGTATTTGTTCACCACCAACGGCGGCTCTAGGTGGTACCAAGTCATAACGGCGCTCAACTCAGGTGGGTCAATCAACGTCAAAGCCGGCGCGTGCGGCAGACACATGCTGTATGCCTTGGCACACAGCACATGCTGTATGCCTTGGCACACAGCACCTTTGTAAACAGATGTTGGCGAAGAAGCCTATTGCGCCACGTGGCAACACTGATCTGCACATACAGACGTTGGCGAAGAAGCCTATTGCGCCACGTGGCAACACTGCCGTGCGCATACAGACGTTGGCGAAGCAGCCTATTGCGCCACGTGGCAACACTGCCGTGCACATACAGACGTAGGTGAAGCAGCCTATTGCGCCACGTGGCGACACTGCCGTGCACATACAGACGTTGGCGAAGAAGCCTATTGCGCCACGTGGCGACACCGCCCTGCACATACAACTCTAAGTTCATCGGCTACGTCACAAACTTTGCCACAACGCAGATTCCAAGATTACGACGCTGTGACCTCCCGATTTTGTGGTGGTGGTATGTCGTTTTGTGGAAGCTATCTACGACCGGCCTGCGACTGCTGCACACTCACTAGCAACGAGAGTCACTACAAGAGTTGCTGCGAGGCTGGTGGACCCCAGCCTATTGTGACACAGATGCCTGCACTTGAGGCACGGGGGTCAGGCCCACTGCTGACCACGGTCACGGCTTGTGAGGTAAAGGTCTGCAGTTGAGGCATGGGGGTCAGGCCCACTGCTGGCCACGGTCACGGCTTGTGAGGTAAAGGCCTGCACTGGAGGCATGGGGGTCAGGCCCACTGCTGACCACGGTCACGGCTTGTGAGGTAAAGGCCTGCAGTTGAGTTAGGCGGGATGGCGCGCTCGAGGGTGCAGGAAGAGGTGGCGGTGGGGAGGCCTTACGGGCGGTGTACTTCACGGAGCACGGCACGGGGTTCATGGTGGGCGATAGTGGCAAGCTGCTGCGCTCCGAGAACGGCACCGACTGGCTCGAGTGGCCGAGCTGCACGGAGCATGCTCTCTTGGACATCACCGTTGACGTCAGCGGCTACGGCTGGAGCGTCGGCGCTTTCGAGACGGTGTGCTACACGGATGACGGCGGGAAGACCTGGAAGGTTCGATGACGCTTAGGATTTCTCCGCCTAGTCCCGGCAGGCCTCCGCCTAGTCCCGGCAGGCCTCCGCTTCTGGCAGGAGCAGTTCATCAAGGGTGAAAACGTGTTACTCATGATTCCCATTTTGGACGCAGGGCAACCGGGAAAGCGCGCGCAGTGTGATGCGGCTGTAGCATGGCCCTGCACTTGGGGCGGCTCGGGAGGGCGCGCGCAGTGTGATGCAGCTGTAGCATGGCCCTGCACTTGGGGCGGCTCGGGAGGGCGAGTGCAGTGTGATGTGGCTGTAGCATGGCCGCACTTGGGGGCGCTCGGGAGGGCGAGTGCAGTGTGATGTGGCTGTAGCATGGCCGTGCACTTGGGGCGGCTCGGGAGGGCGCGCGCAGTGTGATGCGGCTGTAGCATGGCCGTGCACTTGGGGCGGCTCGGGATGGCGCGTGCACGGCGGGTTGGCGCCTTTTGCCATTTTCTTGGCGGGGGACACAGCGCGTCATCCGTAGGGTTGTGGTTGAATGCCATGGTGGTGATGCGGTGCAGCTGTCTCTTTTGGGCGGCACTGGAGACATATCAGGAGGCTTTGGTTTGGACCTGAATTCTGTGGAGAGGTTTGGCGGTGCTGAAACGATGATTGTCGGCTCCTCCTATCTCATCAAGAGGAATACATATCTCGTGCCTCCCCGCCCCCTCACCGCCACCACCTCCACCTCCCCACCACCACCGCCTCCTCCGCCTCCTCCACCTCCCCGCCTCCACCGTTGCCGCCACCGCCGCCTCCACCACCGCCGCCTCCTCCTCCATTTTCTAGGTGAAGGCCACCCTCTGCGCTCTGCAGATTACTCGGAGCAGGGAATGCAGACCTCTGCCAGTGACACGCGGTCATTCAGCGGCCTGTGTGCGTGACACGTCCACGTCGACGCCGCTATTCCCTGAGGCTTTGCACATGATGGGTGGTTGTGAGCATGAAGTACTTCCTTCCCCACAACACTCTGCACACACATATATGCCGGAGAACGTAGATCTTAGGCTCGTGGAAGGCGGACCTGCACATACGTGGTATCCCTGGTGAGTGCCTGTGATTGACGTCCGCAGATATAGTGTCTTGTTCGACGGAGTGGATGACTACATCCTGCTGCCAGAGGTGGCGGACATTCAGTCCATCTCCTTGTGGCTGTTCAAGGAAACCTTTCAGGTGAGCGGACTGCCACCCAGATTGACGTGCCCGGTTGAAGATGAGGGCAGTCCATCACCATAACTGGACTGAATGCATCTTCTATGGCTCTTGTCCATGGTCGATGTTCACGGCATGCGTCACATGCAGCCTATGACCATGATCCAAGTTTCATACTTTAGCCGTTAATTTGACCTAACAATACCTAACATTGTAATCATCGAATAACTTTTTTGTGTGTTTAATGACATCCCAGGGCTAACGTAGCCGAAAGACATGAAAGTTTTGCAGAGGTTAGCATGTGTGACATCTCTGAAGATCGTAGAATTATGCTTCTAGAATTAGAATTGTGAAGATCGTAAATACTCGGACGATGACCCGCGGCGCGAACCTTTGCAAACCTTTACAAAACTTTCGGAAACCGTTCTTATCTTTCGGCTACGTTTGTGTTGGAATGTCATACTAAACGAACTGATTTTGATGTGGTATTGGTTGTGTTGTGGTCAGGTGTCCGAGATCACGTATCTACTTGATGCTCGCCATGGCGCCCCAAACGGCTACTTCGCCAACACCATTCTCGGCCCCCACTGGACCAATCTTTACATCGACTATGTATCAGTGCCGGTGAACTGGGCAAGCCTCCCTGATGACAGGTTTGCAGCGCTCTGATCCTTATCTGCTGTATTGTGCATCATACATGAGTGGATGCTTGCGTGGCTCCCGTCATTCACCAGTAGCAGCGCCTGTACACTGGGTCACCACACTGCCCGCCTTGGACTTTGTGCACAAGGAATGCCACCACGGGCAGATGGATGATTTGGGGCGCTGACGTGGCATGCGGTTCCACAGATGGTCGCATGTTGTGCTGGAGTCGGATGCGCTGATTACGGACAACATCAATTTCATGAGCCGCGTGCACGAGGGTGATAAAGGCACCGGATGCCTCAAAGTGCTCCCCCACCCCCCTCACCCGCCCCCACCCCCTCCTTGCGTAGCGGAGCCGTCTCAGACTGAATGAACTGCTCTGCAACGCAAAATTATTCAATCGAGCCTAGGCGCAGGCCCGAGCTGCCAGACGCAGTTCATCAGGTCCGGACGGGCGTTCTGGATTGAACGCGGCGATTCGTGCATGGGGGCACTGCTCGAGCCCCTCTTTCACACCTGCCTCCTCCCAGATGCCTTGAGGGAGCATTCAGTGGGCAGTGCCCACGCACCGTTCTCTGCTACCAAAAATGTGCTTCCTAATCCCCGAAAAAAACACATATTCCGCCCGCCGCACCTACACATTATCTTCTCCCAGTCCCCAGAAGCAGATGTGCTTGGGCCACACCTGTACATCTCTAGTCCGTGTTCTAGTCGTCTCCAACGGCACTCGCGCAGTCCCTGCCCCCACCTTCTCCTCACGTAGTCCCTGCCCCCTCCTTCTCCAAAGTCCTGCCCCTCTCTCTCACGCAGTCCCCCCCCACCTTCTCCTCGCGCAGTCCTGCCCCTCCTTCTCCTCCGCAGTCCTGCCCTTTCCTTCTCCTCGCGCAGTCCCTGCCCCTCCTTCCTCCTCATGCAGTCCTGCCCCACCTTCTCCTCACGCAGTCCCTGCCCCTCCTTCTCCCCATGGTCCTGCCTCCTTCTCCCCACGCAGTCCCTGCCTCCTCCTTTCTCACGCAGTCCCTGCCTCCTCCTTCTCTCACATGATCCCTGCCCCTCTCCTTCTCCTCACGCAGTCCCTGCCCCCTCCTTCTCTCCTCACACAGTCCCTGCCCTCTCCTTCTCCCCCGCAGTCCTGCCTCCTTCTCCTCACGCAGTCCCTGCCCCCTCCTTCTCCTCACGCAGTCCCTGCCCCATCCTTCTCCCATTTCCCGCGTACGCGACCAGAAGCTGGGTTCCACAGCCAAGTGATCCGCGCCACCCGCAAAAGGTAATTACTCATATAGTCGGGGTAACCTGGACTTTCTGATCAGGGGATGCTGGCGGAGGTCTACTTATGGGCCCGTCCACTGACCGTGGTGGAGATCGAAATCAAGGCAAAAGGATGGAATACCAATCCAGGCTTGGATGGCGCAATGCTCGCCTACTACCCGTAAGTCACATTCGTTGCTCTCTTCACGGCAGGGCAGAGCGCTCTGTCAGACTAACTCTGATGACAAATGCAGACCACCGTGCAAGAGGACATCGCCAGACCGGGGCTGTGGATGGCGCGCACGCTGAATGCTGCACTGACTTGAATGAAGTTTTTGTTGGTTCGTTGGAACACGTCAGACGCTTTCTAAGCGCATCGGAGTATTTTTTGTGTTATTTATCAGTCCAGTGTAGTATGGGGAATCGAGTACTTGAGATGACCGAACCTGCCACATCGCGAAGCACCGCGGAGTAGGTTGTGCTTCAGACAGTGTAGCTGTCTCTCCATGATCCGACGCTTCATATGATCCGCACTGAGTGATCTAGCGTTATGCATGAAAGTGAAGGATCCATTCAATAGGAGACAATTGTGTTTTGATAATTGAGCATTGGGTGGAGTTCCAGCATGGAGGAGGGCGACGGCTACCACTGTTACGACTTTCTTGAGATCAACGATCAGGCGTATCTGTTCCCATACCTTGAGGTCAACGGTCCAATATGGGTGTTCACCATCCCACCCTTCTCTGGATGGCACCCGGTGAGCATTGTGCCACCTCCTCCAAATCCGCCCCCTTCACCTAGCCCTCCTCCTCCGCCGCCTTGTCCACCCCCACCATCCCCACCTCCACCGCCCTCGCCACCTCCTCCCTTGCCCCCTCCTCCACCTTCTCCACCTCCTCCTTCGCCCCCTCCTTCGCCCTCATCCCCACCCTATTTTTTCTTGAGTCCACCCGATATCCCAGCTCCCAGCCTGGCACCGAGTCCGTTTCCTCCGCCAGTGGTTGGAGCACCACAGGCACCAAGACCACCTCGTGCCCCATCCCTTCCGCCACCCATCCGACCTCCGTCCCCATCCCCCCACCTCCGCCCCTTTCCCCACTCCTTTCTCCACTATCCTTCACCCCTTTACCACTACATCCGCTCATCCTATGGTGGACAAGGCCGCTTGCTCTCCCTACATAATACCACCGCTAGTCACCATGTATCTCTTGTTACCCTACGCTTCTCGCTACCCCTCACTTTTCTAATAAATTCAGCGCTGGGTTGTATCGCGCTTCCAAGCATCCACCTTCCTCCATCCCCCCTTGCCAAAAATTCCGATAGCACCTCCTGGGAATCCGCGCCTGCCCTATCCACCTCAGGTAAGCCGCCCTGGTTTCCACGCATTGGCCCAGATGTAGTGGATATCCATAGGGGCCCTTCTGTGACATTATCCATAGGGGCCCTTCTGTGACATTGTCCATAGGGGCCCTTCTGTGGCATTGTCCATAGGGGC
>LGRX02015877.1:0-11644 GCA_001247695.2 Cymbomonas tetramitiformis | reverse complement strand
ATGTGGCCAGCCCCGCAATCTGAGCGGTGCGAAAATGTGGCCAGCCCCGCAATCTGAGCGGTGCGAAAATGTGGCCAGCCCCGCAATCTGAGCGGTGCGAAAATGTGGCCAGCCCCGCAATCTGAGCGGTGCGAAAATGTGGCCAGCCCCGCAATCTGAGCGGTGCGAAAATGTGGCCAGCCCCGCAATCTGAGCGGTGCGAAAATGTGGCCAGCCCCGCAATCTGAGCGGTGCGAAAATGTGGCCAGCCCCGCAATCTGAGCGGTGCGAAAATGTGCCCAGCCCCGCTGCGCTGTCGACATTGTTCTGCACCACGTCCAGTCGTGCTGCTGCCTCCGTGCCTCATGGCTGCAACACATCTGGCCATGCTTGTGCTGGGCGTCAAACACGGCAGCCGGAGAGAGGGGCCCTGCAGCTCAACACATGCGAGGCAGCTGGAGAGAGGGCCCTGCAGCTGAGCACATGCGAGGCAGCTGGAGAGAGGGGCCCTGCAGCTCAACACATGCGAGGCAGCCGGAGAGAGGGGCCCTGCAGCTCAGCACATGCGAGGCAGCCGGAGAGAGGGGCCCTGCAGCTCAGCACATGCGAGGCAGCCTGGAGAGGGGCCCTGCAGCTCAGCACACGCGAGGCAGCCGGAGAGAGGGGCCCTGCAGCTCAACACATGCGAGGCAGCCGGAGAGAGGGGGCCTGCAGCTCAGCACATGCGAGGCAGCCGGAGAGAGGCCTGCAACTTGTGAATCTGGACTAAGAGCTCTTGGAGGTGGCAATGAGGGAGTGGTGAGGGGACTCGCATTCACTTATATGCAATGTGCAGAGGAGAGGTGCCAGGGTCAGAGGGAGCGAGGGCGTGTCCTTTGGGTTTGTGTGCAGGAGTACCCCAGTGGAGCGCTTCCAGGGGGCCGGCGTGCAGACCTCCTGGCTCCACGTGGAGCGCCTCTTGGCGGCAAGCCCCTCGCGCTTCAGCCCCCTCCCCTCGGCCTCTCTGGTCGCCCCGATCGCCGCGTAATGAACAATCCAGCAGCACGGCGGATGCAGCCATTACAGTTCTTGCATAATGGGAACTGCGCATTACGCGGCCAGATGCCGTCATCTCGAATCAGAACCGCGATTCCCTGCGCGAGCACTCCTTCATGCAAGGAGAACGTCCTGAACGCACGCGCTGACGTGGACAAGGAGTTCTTCTGCGGGGCTCCTCCGAGGAGCTCCACCGAACACTCCTGAAGTCTCCGGACGTAGGATATGAAATATCAGCCACCGCCGGCCGTAGGACATGAAATATCGGCCTGTCGCTTTCGATGCATTAATCTGTATTGCGCCATTTATTTTTGAGAAGGTGGAAACCAAGATGCAGAGATGCAAAATGTGCCAGAGCTCCTGGCGGGGCGTCGCGCACCTGGCCGTGCGGTGCGCGCTTTCCATACTGCCCTACCTGTCTTGGCATTGGATGGGGTTCCTTCGCTCAGCGCAGGGCACCCATCCGGCCCTCGCCGACCCTATCCCGATGCAGTATGTTATATATGACCATAATGAAGCCGCTCGCTTCGTCCGCGAGTCAGAGCAAGCGAGGCGGACCTCGGGGAAAGGTCACTCGGAGCAATGGCCACACTCCTCTCACCCGACTGGCGCATCGCGCGGCGGAGGAATGAAAGGGTGAGGCATGGTCTTCACCGCCTGCCACTTCCATGGGCGCAAGTGCGGCGCAAACTGCGTTGGTTGAATGGTTACGCGGCGTGCTGTGGGAAGGGTTGGGCCGCCACACAGGCACACGCCAAGGGGGAGGGTCTGGGCATCAACTTCTACGATCATGAGCTCGAAGTGCTGGCAGATAACATGAATATGCTGATCCTGAAGAAAGGTATCGACGAATTGCGCTCTCTCGCCCTCCGGCATCCCCGCGCCAGCCCTGACCCTCCCCATGTGGGGCTCCGCCGTGCCGCACGCCGTCGTCCAACTTCCTTCCTCTTGCAGCGGCCGACAGATCCCTCACGCCGGCCTCTGCCAAGACACGCGCCGGCCCAAGACACTGGCCTCTGCCAAGATACAGCAGCGGTGCGCCGGCAGAGCAGTCGCAGAGGGGCTCAGGTGGCCCAGTGAGGCTCAGGGAGCAGAGGGGTGGTCCTGAGCGTAGGCTTGGTGGTGGAGAGATGTCTCGACCAGCTCGGGCAGCAGAGGTGAACCGGCTCCGGAGACGCCGCAGCAGCGCTCCGGCGGTGCAGGTGCAGAGGGGCTCAGGTGGCTCAGTAAGGCTTAGGGGGTCCCATTCTCCACGAGCGAGCTCCGGAGAATCCGGATAAGTGTCCCGAACAGTGTGTGCTGAATCTCTTCATCCCCGGCGTGGGTACATAGTGCAGCCGGTGATCTGCGGTTACAGTGTACCAAAGGAGTCGGTCCAAGGAGAAGCACACACCTTGCAAATCCTGAAGTGCGTGCTGAATCCTTAGATAATGGGTGTAGGCACATCGTGCAGCCGGCATTCTGCTGCCGTAGTGCCACAGAAATCGCTCCAAGGATAAGCACACCCACTGCACTGGCCTCCACCTCCAGAGGCTCGCCTATTCTTCTTCAGGGTCAGGAGCTGAGCTGGGGGCGGCCAAACCAAGGGGGGGGTGAGGTCGAGAGGTGGGTATGCGGCTGCTGCAACTCCGGGGGGCGGGCCCGCTAGAGGAGGGGTGACGGCATCTGGCGAATGGGGGCGATGATGGGGCGTGGCGATTACATGCTGCGGTGCGGCGCCGGGGGCTCTGCCCAGGTGCGCAGCTGCTGCAGCAGGGGACACGCAGTCAGCATGTCATGTTCCTCATGTCGGGCACCGTGGAAGCGCGCAGCGAGGACGGCTCCGCTGTGATAGGTGCCGCCATGCCCCCTCCCTACACAGGCTTCGGTCGGTGGCGATGCAAGAAGCGGGGGGTCGGCATCAGAATCCTTTCAGCTGCCTCTTGTCTGAGATTAGCCTGCTCACCAGACCAGAGAGCGCTAGCAGGGGGTTCAGGGCTACAGGAGTGCTTTGTGTGAACCCTTTCCATCGGTGAATGTTGCTGTTGTGGGGCGGGAGGGGTGATGTCCGCTTGAGGTATCCACCGCGACGTTTTGATGTCGATATTTTACACAGTCGGCTCGCACCACCGCTGCAAATGACGTCTGACGCAAGGGCCAAAGTGCTTGTCCCTTCTGTCATAAGAGGTGGCACATATCGGAAGAGGCGCTTGCCCGAGAGCCGTGAAGTGAGGGCCCGATGTCGAGGCGACACATCCATTGGCAGGTCCATGCTGATTTGATTCATGTCACGCTTCTGGGCCGATAGCCGTTGTTACAGTTTCCCACGAAGGTTAATGCCACACGGAAAATGTATGTCGGGGATTTCTCTCTCGACCAATGGAATCCTAGAATGGGAGCTACGGAGTTTTATTTATATTGGAAAGTGGCGGGATTCTCGTGGTTTCCTCTAGAGATGCGAGCTGACGACGCCTGATGACGCTGCACGGGCAGATGGAGGCAGCATGGCAGTCGAGATGTGACGAGGCCAGTTTTTAGGATCCATAGCTTTTGGAGCCGTGGCTCGGTTTCTTTTGTGCTGCAAAAGAAACTTCACACAAGGTAGAGCCTTGCCCTGCTGTGCAAGCACACTGTAGAACACGTTGCACTAAAATGGCGCGTCAAAATGAAGTCGGAGGATTCCAAGTCGGGCGGCGGAACGCCCCCCTGAGGATTTCCCGGACGCGGAGAGCAAGCCTGGCGCCGCTGTGGACGAAAGCGTACGAGCTTGGCTGATGGCTGCGGTTCAGTAGCTCTCCCTCCCTCCCTCCCTCCCTCTCTACAGATGCGTGCTCTGATTGTGAAGGTGAAGGTGGAGGCGATGGAAGTTCGTGGAGCACCGGAAGCTGGACGAAGGGGAGCCACTGGGTTGAAGTGGAACGTGCTCACTGGTGACCCGCTGCTGGAGAAGCTCGCGGAGTTGGAGTACGTTGAGCACTTCTTGGATGTGAGCCATTACCTCAAGCACCTGAAGAATTTGGAATTCGACGGCTAACCCCCCTGGCCCAGCACATCTCGGTTCCTTTCTGATCGGACTCAGAGAGACTCAAATGGACGCCCGAGAGAACAACAGACTCGCCCAGCACGAGGAAAGTAATCCCCTTACCAAAAACGAACACAGTTTTTTAACGGGATTAGCTCGCAGTGTGCTCTGGCGAATGTGATTTCTCTCTGGTTGAGAGAAGTCGAGGTTTCTGCTCCGCCGGATCAAAGTAGACTTACTGGGACCATGGATCGAGATGTGAAAGATCGAGATCCCCCAACATGGTGCACGGAGAGGCTCCGTTAGTTGGACTACCTCAGCTCTGCTCTTTTGCATTGGCAGAAGAGCTTCGCGGGTGTGTCTCGCGAGAGCCCCACAGCCCGCGGTGCTGCACCAATTAGACCCGCATATTTTTTGTCCCAGGTGAAGCCCAAATGCCGGGCCCAGCCGGCTGCGTGAAAGCGGCCCAGCCGGCTGCGTGAAAGCGGCCCAGCCGGCTGCGTGAAAGCGGCCCAGCCGGCTGCGTGAGAGCGGCCCAGCCGGCTGCGTGAAAGCGGCCCAGCCGGCTGCGTAAAAGCGGCCCAGCCGGCTGCGTGAGAGCGGCCCAGCCGGCTGCGTGAAAGCGGCCCAGCCGGCTGCGTGAAAGCGGCCCAGCCGGCTGCGTGAGAGCGGCCCAGCCGGCTGCGTGAAAGCGGCCCAGCCGGCTGCGTGGAAGCGGCCCAGCCGGCTGCGTGGAAGCGGCCCAGCCGGCTGCGTGAAAACAGCCCAGCCGGCTGCGTGAGAGCGGCCCAGCCGGCTGCGTAAGAGCGACCCAGCCGGCTGCTTGAGAGCGGCCCAGCCGGCTGCGTGGAAGCGGCCCAGCCGGCTGCGTGAGAGCGGCCCAGCCGGCTGCGTGAGAGCGGCCCAGCCGGCTGCGTGGAAGCGGCCCAGCCGGCTGCGTGAGAGCGGCCCAGCCGGCTGCGTGGAAGCGGCCCAGCCGGCTGCGTGAAAGCGGCCCAGCCGGCTGCGTGAAAGCGGCCCAGCCGGCTGCGTGAAAGTAGCCAGCGGGGTTAAAGCTCCTCTTGCGCCAGACGACCAAGAAGCAGGCCTACATGGTGCGAGTGTTGACCCATTTGGGACACCGCGTCCCGTTGAGACCTTGCTGGCGCAGCAGACTGCATGGCTGAACACCATCAGGCAGCGCATGGCCGACCTCAGCGCGAGGGTTGCGGCAGCGGCGACAAGTGAGGAGGCCGCTGGAAGGTGCCTGGGCGCGGCTCAGAGCGGCCGCACACAACGCGCAACCTAAAAGCACCGCGGAGGCGTCTGTATGTGCCGCACATAGCCGGAAATGCTTTTTCCCAGCGACCCTCGGCCCTGGAATCAGATAGGCCCTCCGATGTTCGACTTTGACTGCAGCAAGACCTGCGATGCGCTCCCCGAGCAGTACTCCTCGCCGTGCTGCGAGCAGTTGGATACGGTCCCCCCGCACTTTCATACCAGCACGGCGCGGTGGCGTATTCTTGGAGCGCTCGCGCCTGGTTCAGGATATCTCCTGGAGGCTCCATGGGAGCAGGGCCATTCGACCTCGGCCGAGGCCAACGAGCGGGCGCAGCCAACCCTGGGCAAGCTGTCATGCCTTCCCCTTGAAGGCGGGCGTTTCTCGGCTCACAGCAGCCGCGAGTGTGCGTGTACCTGCGCCAGGGCGGCGCGTGTCTTGCTGACGAGGTGCTGCTTCCTGGGCGGCTGGTCTCAGCTGTCCTCAGTAATCCGCTTCTACATCGACCCGGCAGCTGTTCTCGACCAGCACATGGAGAAGTACTCCGAGTGCAGCTGCTTCGCGGGGGGCACGGCGAGCTGGCCGAACTGCTTGAGGGGGGCGCACGAGCGAGCTGGCGAACTGCTTCGAGGGCGCACGGAGCGAGCTGGCGAACTGCTTCGAGGGGGCTGCTGCTTCGAGCGACGGGCAGCTGGCACTGCTTGGCTCGGGCGCGACGAGCGAGCTGGCGAACTGCTCCGGGGCGCACGGAGCGAGCTGGTGGAGTGTTGTGCGCCCGTTGTCTCTGACTCGTGCCAAGCATGATGGCGGGTGCAAAATCGATGCTTAATCGGGAGGTTTTAGAATTCTAGTGGTTTCTGCACCGGTAGACCAAGCAGACTTCCCGGGATCTTTGGATCGAGATTTAGCAGATCCCTGTAGTTGTGTATTTGGGGGATCCAACAGCCGGAATTTATCCGCTCGGTTCATTCTGGGATTGAGATTTTCTCTAGCACACTCTGAAAGGCATGTACGCGGGAAACTAGGTTCACGAAGGGCTCTGCCGTGTGCGTTGTGGCAATATGATGACGGGTGCAGCACGAGTATACCATTTTGCTGCCTCCGTGTTCATAGTGTGGAGAATCTCCGATGCCGAGACGCCCTGTATGGTCGAAGGCTGTCGCAGGGCAGGCGCGCTATTGGTCGGGGGCAGCGGTCACCGAGATGCAGCGCTACTTTCTTGATGCGGTCCTCCCAGCAGCACATCGGCTCGTGTCTGATGCTGGAGGTGGAGAGGGGGATTTGGGAGGGGGTGGGGGGCGATCGCGCTGGGACAGAGACATGGTCGGAAGGGCAGTGGATGGGGGGGCGCTCCTTCATCATCAATTACGCGAACCCTTTTGATGCGGTGCGGCTAGCCTCCGTCTATGCCACGGAGTATGCTGAGCTGGCGGTCCTCTCCGAGAGCGGGCTGAACGATCTGGCCGAGCGCGATCCTTGTAGGTGCCCCTCTAACAGGGGCAGCCGAGAGCCCCTCCAAAGCCCTTAGATAGTATTACGCAAGCTCGGAGATCTCCGATTAGGTTGTGTCTCCTCCACTGGCCCCAGCATCAACGGCCACGCCTGAGGCTGTGTCTCCTCTACTGGCCCCAGCATCAACGGCCATGCCTGAGGCAGTGTCTCCTCCACTGGCCCCAGCATCAACGGCCACGCCTGAGGCGGTGTCTCCTCCACTGGCCCCAGCATCAACGGCCACGCCTCAGGCTGTGTCTCCTCGACTGGCCCCAGCATCAACGGCCATGCCTGAGGCGGTGTCTCCTCCACTGGCCCCAGCATCAACGGCCATGCCTGAGGCTGTGTCTCCTCCACTGGCCCCAGCATCAACGGCCACGCCTGAGGCTGTGTCTCCTCCACTGGCCCCAGCATCAACGGCCACGCCTGAGGCTTGGTGCTTCTTTCATGGCTGAAGAGGACAGCAGCTGCATGTCACATCATGCCGACTGCAAGCCACTCTCGCGGATTGCGCTCTGTGGCCCGTGTAACAAAAGAAGAACCCCACAGGTTCGCCACAAAAGTCGAGAGTCTGCACTGGCACCTCGAGGCGTAGGCGTAAGATCCATCAGCGTAATCAGCGCGTCGGTTGCAGCAGCGGTCAGGATCGCCCTGACTTCGGCGAGCACCTTGTATCCATTTCATGGTCCCACAAATCACTGCGCGCGTTGTTGTGGTTCCAGCTGGCGGATGTCTTGCAGGTGGTGAGGCGCTCGGGTGTTCGCACAGTGAACTCCCTTTGCAGAGATGGTCGATCATCTCGCCTCACCTCGCGGTGTATAGTGCTGAGCCGGGGGAAGGGCCCTCGTTGTGCCAGCAATGTGCGGACCATGGGTGGGGTCTGTTGCTTGCTAATGCTGAGCTCAGCTGCGGCTGGATGGCCGCGCGGCTGAGTTTTCGAGGGTGAGAGGTGGGCGCAGTTCTAGCCGTCAAGATGTATCGGCGAATCGGGGAAACCGTGATCGATGAGTGCATCAGCCACCAGAAAAGTAATACGACAGCTCACATTGCATCTCATCGTTCACGCCATCTGCCGCTGCCTGAGAAATCCGACAGCTCACATTGCATCTCATCGTTCACGCCATCTGCCGCTGCCTGAGAAATCCGACAGCTCACATTGCATCTCATCGTTCACGCCATCTGCCGCTGCCTGAGAAATCCGACAGCTCACATTGCATCTCATCGTTCACGCCATCTGCCGCTGCCTGAGAAATCCGACAGCTCACAGCGCATGTTTACTGCATACTTCAGCTTAATCTGTGCCTTGGCGCCCGGACTCTGCACCATCCGTGTAACCTGCTCCCGTGCAGCACCACTATATATAGGCCTGCCCCCGTGTAGCACCACCATATATAGGCCTGCCCCCGTGTAGCACCACTATATATATAGGCCTGCCCCCGTAGCACCACTATATATAGGCATGTCCCCGTGTAGCACCAATATATGTAGGCCTGCCCCGTGTAGCACCACTATATATAGGCCTGCCCCGTGTAGCACCACCATATATAGGCCTGCCCCCGTGTAGCACCACTATATATAGGCCTGTCCCCGTGTAGCACCACCATGTAGGCCTGCGTGTAGCACCACTATATATAGGCCTGCCCCCGTGTAGCACCACTATATATAGGCCTGCCCCCGTGTAGCACCACTATATATAGGCCTGTCCCCGTGTAGCACCACTATATATAGGCCGCATGCGAGTCGCATGCAGTCTTGGGAAAGCCGACCACAGAAAACTCCGTACAAGGCCGAGGCACCCCTCCCACCCAAATCCGAAGCGCTTTTTAGTCTCCAAGTACAAAGCTGAGCGTGCATTTGAGGGCCTCTCATTGGGCGAATGTGCCACCAGTGTTACCGCTGTGCCCAAGTTTCAACATTTCTCCCGGTCTTCCAGCGGTTGCAAGCGCGTCTCCTTTCAACGGGCTGCCCACCTTCCGCCCGGATTTGACACTCAGGGATATCGGGGGGTTGCGGGGCAAAGCGCAGAGCTTCTCCAGACTGCGGAGCTGACCAAGAAGGTGGTCGCAGGCTCTACTCTCCCCGCCTGACCCCTTTGTCCTCGCATACCTGCCTGACCCTTTTAGTCTCGCATGCTTGCCTGCCATCTTTGGCGAGGGCCTTAGGCGATCAGCTGCACCGCTTGCGAGGGTAGGATCGACCAGCATCGGTGTTTGGGCGTCTTCGCCCAAATCCTCTAACTCGGCTTGTGCGGCATGCCGTGCTCGTGGATGCAGCTGTTCGGGAGGGCAAAGACTTCCTCACGGCCTGACGACTCAGCGGACCTGCGTCTGCCGATCCTAGACCCCCAGCAGGTTGTGTGCACCACCGTGGCCTTGCCGAATCACATCAAGGTGCTCATCCGCCCCCCTTCCCTGCTTGTCCCTGCCCTTGCCCATGCTCCCAGAGAGCTTCCTCGTGGTCTCATCTGCCGCGGATGAAGTAAGGGCCCCCCATGTGTGGAGAGTGGAGTACGCCACGAGGGGACGGCGGCGTGGCCATGCGGTACCCAAAAGAACCTTAGGTGCCTCGCCTTCCAAGCTGAGGTGCGGTTGCCGCGACTTCCAAGCTGAGGTGCGGATGCCACGACTTCCAAGCTGAGGTGCGGATGCCACGACTTCCAAGCTGAGGTGCGGATGCCGCGCCGTCCAAGCTGAGTACGGATGCCATGACTTCCAAGCTGAGGTGCGGATGCCTTGCCGTCCAAGCTGAGGTGCGGATGCCGCGACGTCCAAGCTGAGGTGCGGATGCCGCATCTTGCAAGCCGAGGTGCGGATGCCGCGACGTCCAAGCTGTGGTGCGGATGCCGCGACGTCCAAGCTGCGGTGCGGATGCCGCGACGTCCAAGCTGAAGTGCGGATGCCGCGCCGTCCAAGCTGAAGTGCGGATGCCGCGCCGTCCAAAGCGAGTGCGGATGCCGCGACGTCCAAGCTGAGGAGGTGCGGATGCCCGCCGTCCAAGCTGAGGTGCGCCGGATGCCGCGGCGTCCAAGCTGAGGTGCGGATGCCGCGACGTCAAGCTGAGGTGCGGATGCGCTGACGTCAAGCTGAGTGCGGATGCGCGGCTTGTCAAGCTGAAGGTGAGGTCCATGGCACGTCCAGCTGAGGAATGCTTGGATGTAACACCAAGCCGTCCAAGCTGAGGTGCGGATGCCGCGACGTCCAAGCTGAGGTGCGGATGCCGCGCCGTCCAAGCTGAGGTGCGGATGCGCCGCCAAGTCTGAGATTGCATCAGAGCGCCGCGGTTTGGGAGTTAGCAGCGCCGCACAGCGGCCGCAGGGGCCCTGCAGCGCTCGGTGCAGAGCCGCACGATGCGCCACCTCCTGCACCGCCGCGGTGGGCCCCTCCTTGGGATGCGGATAGGTTGTGGGAGGCATTTTTTACGGAAGAGCGGTGGGGTTGGAGGGTGTCGGTTGACCCTGTTCTGGTTATGCCGGGTGCGCAGGACGGCGATGCATTCGAGTCCGCTGAGACGGACCTCACCACCTGGTTCAAGCCGGCGGCGACAGGCAGTGACGGGCATCAGCACCACGGAGGAGATACTGGGGAGGTGCCTGCAGAGGGGACAGGCGGCTCGGGTGTAGTCAATGGCGTTGGCAAAGAAAAGCAATTGCCACCCAGCCGGCGCCACAGCATGTTCCAAAGGACCCGAGGCGATTCGGATGACGATGATGGGTGCGGCAGGCCCCAATAGCCAATAGATGCCATGGCTGACGGGCGCATGCAGGGGGCGTGTCCGCACATTGATGATTGAGCAATGGTTGATCCGGGCAGATCCTTGCTGTGCGTGCCACGTGGTGTGCTTGACGGCTTCTTGATCGCAGACCGCGCTTGAACCTCGGCGATGGAGGCTTCAGAAGGGCCTCCCATTGGCTGTCCACTCACAGGGAGCAAGCCGACGCCGATGAGGAAGCGCGCGAGTTGCGGACGTACCAGGAGGAGCTGCAGCGCCTGCGCCGGGTCGTCGTCAAGTCGACGGCGCGGTGGCAAAACTGTCGCAAGGAGCGGAACCACGAGGGCATTCAAGTGTACCTGCGGAAATATAACAAGGTGATGCCGCGCCTGGGCCCTACTCCCCGCCTCAGAGCACTCATGGGAGCCTGTCTTTGTGGCAGCAGGTCAAGGCAGGTGGGGCGGACAGGCGTTGGCGTGTCGGGAGGGAGGGTTATCTGGAGCCTTGTTTGCCTCTCGACGCGCAGCCAATGTCAGACACAAATGATAAAATGCGACGGACTGTGGATTCAGATGCACCTGTGACCTGTGACCTGTGACCTGTGACCTGTGACTTGGCAGGGATGCTTGAGGAAGGGGCAATGAGCTTTTGCTGATTCGCGAAGTGTGGATGGCCGGCGTTGGGCGCCGCAGGGAGCGACCCGCTTTCGGTGCCGTTGTGACAACTCGAGGGGTGGTGGATGGCCGGCGTTGGGCGCCGCAGGGAGCGACCCGCTTTTTCGAGGGCGTTCCATCATTAGGATTGGAGCTGAAGCAGCCGCTCTACTCCGTGGAGAAGAGACTTGAGCTGCTGCAGTACGCTTTCTCCTTTGCTCCCTTCTTCCGCGACTTCTCCTGCGAGGAGGCGGCGATCCTGGCCGACGAGATCAACTTGGTGCGGGTGGAGGAGGGCGAGATGATCGCCGAGGCCGGCACGGAGGTGGACTTCTGCGGCTTGCTCGTCAGCGGCCGTGTCAAGGCACGCCGCCGCCGCGACATCCCCGAGAGCGCTGCCCATCCTCGCCGCATGCGCTGCGGCCCAATGCACGTGTATGTGCCATCGACCGTCCGATGCTGTGGGATGTGTCAAACACGGGTGGGGTGGGTCTAGTCTCGGCGTGGGGCTCGCCTGCG
>LGRX02015876.1:28037-44210 GCA_001247695.2 Cymbomonas tetramitiformis | reverse complement strand
CATGTGTCATGCTGCCACAGCTTGAGCGGCGAGTGTACATGTGTCATGCTGCCACAGCTTGAGCGGCGAGTGTACATGCGTCATGTCTGGAGGGTGGGGGCTGCGCGGTGTCGCACCCTGCTGGCAGATCCTCCTTCCACCAGATGCCCGGCATCGTCCCGGTGATCGTGCGGCTTGGGCCATGATTCGACGCCTTGGACCTTCGCGCCGAGCTTGAGGAGGCGCTGCGAGGGATAGTTAAGTGGCAGGGTGGCCGGCCACTGCACATACGCCTCCCCGAGTCCGTCCGTTGCACCGCACTGAAAGACACCTCGCCCCCATTCGCCACCACATTCATCACTCGTGTTGCGAGCGTCCTCGCAGCTGGCAGCATGCCGGGTCCTCGGCTTCGCACCGGGCTCAAGACGGCGCAGTGAGTTGGGGGGCGCTCCTGTAACCCGGTTGCGCTGCCACGTCCGAGCCACTTGCAGCGCGCGAGCTGCAGCGGAGAGAATACAGCAGGGGGGGGTGCAGCGGAGGATTGTGGTGCCGGGTAGGCTGGAGGTCGCAGCGGGGGATGGATAGGGCACTGGGGTGTATCATCTCCCTCAGAAGCTGCACTGAGTCCGCGAAACCCGGGCCCGAGTTGTTGAAATACCTCTCCCCTAGCACCCCACGCCCGGCACCCATACACCGGACTCAATCAAGTGCCACTGCGGGGTTTCTGGCTGGCACCGGCCTGACGCACTCCTGGCTGGCACCGGCCTGAAGCACGAGCGTCAGACTCCTGGCTGGCACCGGCCTGAAGCACTCCTGGCTGGCACCGGCCTGAAGCATGGGCGCCAGGCGGCGGAAATGCAGCTCAGTGCAGAAATCAGGCTGGAGATTTCCACTCGCAGTTCTCCACCACAAGCGGCACTCTCCACCACGAGTGGGGGGGAATTCAGCACAATGAAGACGACACCAGTATAACTGGCGGTCTTACAGAAAACCCAGCAAACCTCCACCGCCCATGATCCAATAAAATCCGTGGTCTTCCAGCATAGAGATTCACCCTGAGGGTACGGTAATGAAAACGAGGCAGCATGTTTGAGAAGCACATATTGGCAAATGCAGGGAGTGCCCCTCGACCGAAAGATATAATCAGATCGCTGGCGTCCAGGACGGCAGCGCACAGGAGGATTGCTCTGATGGTCATGCTACATCCATCATCGGGAGTAATCTGGCTTGACGTTTGCCTCAACGGCCAACTTCGATCGGAGGGTCAAAGGAGCGCCTCCTGCTCGTTCCATCCTGAGGGGTATCGAACGAATAAAGGGCAGTTGAACACTTGAGCTCCGAACGGTCACTCCTAGGCAAAGGTTGCCATCGGACTGTCAGATCCACACCGTCTGCAACAAACACTCGATCGGCCTTGACTGCTGCCAGCGCCCGCCATTGGGGGTCTGCCTCGAGCAAGGGCATGTCCGCCAGCGCCCGCTTGGGAGTGTATCCGCACACCATTGCGATAATCACCTGCCCGACATCCCCCTCTCTCCCTCGTGAACAACGTGCCTTCGAGGGAAGCTGCTGCAGCTGTCCACACACCTCAAATCTGTCTCGCAGTAGCGCTCAATCGTTGTGGATGGCCATGAATGGCCGTAACTACTGATCAAACGCCACTATGAGCCCTCATGAGTTCCCCTTGGGCCATGCGCGGTACGTGACGGGTATACATCGGCGTCAATGGCATTCCGATGGCGTGCCATCGATCTATAATAATCTTCGGTGGTTTTCAAATGACATGAGACATGCGGCACTTCGGCGCACCGCTCCCATACGCAGCGCGCCTTCCAAATGTCATGAGACACGCGGACTTTCCAAGGAGGTGCGCCCCGAGGCGGTGTCGCGGCGCGCACCTCGGGCTGCGACTCCGCAAGGTCGTCGAGGGTGATCTGCGGGGTGGTGCCCCCCGGCTCGCCGAAGCAGTTCGTCCCTCCGGCCATCGTCACCATCTCCGGGACCCAGAAGCCGGCGCCCATCAGAGGGTTCAGCCACTGCAGGCACGCCACGCGTCGAGGGGGCGCCCCACCGCTCGCAACGCGTTTCTGCAACATGCCCAACCATTTCCCTCGATTGTGATCCCCTACTCACACGCAGCTGTGCGAGTGCCCGACGGTTTGGGGTGCGGAGGCAGGAAGGAGAGAAGCGCGAACCAGGGTGGACTTCGGCAGTGCATTCTGCGGACTCTCGCCAGAAGCTACGGCCGGCCGGGGGCTCGGGGGCCAGGGGGCTGGCGATTTCCAGATGCGATGGTACACCCGATGCCGGATTCTGCAGCGTCGCCGGTGATCAGGCGAGACGAGGGCCGTGTCTGGGCAGGAGGGTGTGCCTTAAAGGAGAGACGAGGGCCGGTGTCTGGGCAGGAGGGTGTGACTTAAAGGAGAGACGAGGGCCGGTGTCTGGGCAGGAGGGTGTGACTTGAAGGAGAGAGCACCTGGACTGTGGCACAGTTTTGGAGAAGCCTCTCCAAGAGACGGTCCCCGGCGCCGGCGCAACCGATGGCGGCGGCGATTTGGCGGATGTTGCCTTGGAGGTCCTCGAAGGTCACGGGCTTGAGGGAGACCAGTGCGCACCGCGGACCGAAGAGCTCGTTGCTGGCGTTCTCCAGGTCCGCGGAGGAGACGGCGCAAACTGCAGACGTGCCGCGGAGGCAGGGACCGAGCCACCCTTTGAGGATCACTCATCCGGTCGCTTCGCTCGCACATGCGCAGGTGCGATGACATGAGCATGATTGCGGGTCGTTAAGAGTTTGGTAAGGTCTCGTTGGCTAATGAGACCGTGTGTTTCAACAGGGCTTTCGTATGTGTTGGCTGATTGCGGCTGCATGGGATGGTATGCACAAGTCAGAGCCTCCTGGCATGGTTCACTCGAAGTGTTGCTAAAAGGAGAGTCCGCCGTCCTGGACCTGAGGACGCGGCGGCTCTTAAAATCACCAGTGAGCAAGCGCCGAAACATTACGCGAAGTCCGCAATGCGTTGTTCATAACAGGGAGAAATGTGCGGCGCTCCTCCCTGGAAGAGTGAGGAGCATGAGCCTCCCTAGGACAAACCGCTGCACTGATCTTGCGTTATGATCACAGTCGGCTTCAACGCGATTAAAGCGTCAATGTCGATGGCGTAACGAGAGAGTCCCTTCGCAGCGAGCTGCTTGACGCTGTCGTCGAGCTGCGCCGAGCACGCGTCGAGGGTGAAGCTCGGAGTGGACACCTGCGGTGCGAAGAACCGAAACCGAGCTTGAGTCACTCTTCACCGATCTTTGGTCGCAGGCAGCAACCTGGATTCCTTGAAGCACGCTATAAATGACGCACTTGAGGCAGCGCCGCCACGATGTCCTTGGGGCGTTTGCATTCGTGTGAGCGACCCACCAAGCAGTGGGCGTACCCTGCGACAACATCCAATTGGTGATTAAAGCAAGTTTGCCCAGCTACACAACGAAAGCGCCGTGCTCGTGGAACGTATTTCGCTCCCTTACGTCCAGGGATAATATGAAGTTGGCGCGTGTTCCCTTCTGGCGCAAAACTCAGTTATACGCTGAAGCACGAGAGCGTACTAAGCATGTGACTATGTATCATCGTTGCGAGCGCCCAATGCAACGTCCGGGTCTCCATCGAGAAATTTCGCAGGTCCATCGCATAACAGTCACGATTCCACAAAGATATTCAAGCAAGCGGGCAAAAGTGGGTCAAAGAGTGCACCTAATTCACACACGATCTCGGTTGCTGCGCCAAGAAGGCAAACAATCCGAGGCTCTTGAGGATCCACGCTTGTGGCTTGGCTCATGCTGATCCTGTAGAAGGCGAGCAAATTTCGCGTATATTTTGATGCTGAATTTAAGCTAGCCTTGGCAGGTTGCGCTGATCTTGAACACTTATGTTGTGTATCGGTATGTTGTTTTCAGTTTTCTCCCCCCCAACTCCGCAAGTCCCATCCGAACTCCCCCTTCGTTCCCTTTTGCTTTTCGCCTTTCGGTTTGCACCACCCCACCCGACCGGCACCACGACCACACGACACCAGCCGAGCGCAGGATTGAGGAAGAGGATTTCAGGATTGAGGATCGGGATGCAGTCAGAGTCACAGTGTCACGGGATTGTGGATAGGAAGCCTCGTTTATAAAAATAAAAACTATCTAACGGTGAAAGATCACCGATCGGATGTAGGAGTTAAGACATCGACGGTGTCACATAAAAGAAAAAGAAACATAACTTCGGTTATCATTTATATGTTGAATTAGCCTCGTATAAAAGCCCTAAAACCGTAAAACGTAAACAAGGCGAGGCTTCACTGATGCTGATGTCTCTTGTCTGACTGTGAGCTCCCGTCGTGCGACCCCTTCCTTGGATGGGGTTCTCAGAGTATCTACCAAAATTATCTAGACACGAACAGCGAGCCACAGCCAGACGTAAAACAAGAAAACATGTGTTGTCTGTTGTCTCGCATCTCACGTCTGTCGCTTGGCTGTTCAGGTTGAATGTTATGAATCAAAACAAGCATCATGAATTTGCACCTGCTACCTGCACACCAGATCGACGATGTGCAACATAGAGCTAGAGAATCTTGGTAGTTGGTGTCTCTCATCTGACAGAGATCTGAACAGTGAGAGTTGAAAGCCATACACTCTTACTCGGGCGATTGATTCTGCACAGCAACCTGTCGCCATGTCAACTTTCGCAGGACTTGTTCTCCATAAGATTGCCTAACTCTGTAGTTTAAAACACCTCTGCATTTTGCGATCACTGTGTGGTTATCGCGGTCAGGTGTCATAAAAACTATACTGTCGTGTTACCGCGCCTGCCCGGTAACAAAACGCGTGTCAAAGTGAATGCAGTTTTGGTTTGAGGTTCGCGGAGGGCTTCAGTGACCGTCCAGCCACTTCGTGGGTCATATCACAAAGTCATATCGCCAATGTCGCCAACCCTTCGTCTTGAGTAGAAGAGCCTTGTATCTATTTGCTATACTTTTGCAATTGCAGTGCGGCAGGGGTTCGTGAACGCACGATATTCGAATTTCTTGCAGTAGAGTGTATCGAGATATTCTCGCTAGCAACGACGATAAGCGTTTCAAGTTTGCCAGACAAGACGACGGCACCGATGAAAAAAAGTGCACACCCACCTGTCGAAGCTAAGCAGAGATTCACTGCCGATGACGTGGAAATCGGTCGTTTGATCGGTTCAGGAAAACAAGGCCAGGTGGGTGTTGCATGTTTAACATACCCTAGCTCCCGCCTTGCCTCGAAAACTACGGTGTCACTGGCTCCCCGGCGGTCCCAAGCTTTTCAGGGCGCTCTGTGCTCGACGTTGCGTGTTTGCCAGGTGTTTCTGGCCAAGTTCAAGAAATCTACGAGAAAATGTGTGGTGAAAAAGATGAGCTTATGGGGAGTCAGTCCGAAGGAAAAAGAAAAGATGCTGCGCGAGGCGGAGATCCTCGAGGAGGCATGGAGGCATCCGAATATTGTGCGGTATCTAGGCACCTATGAGGAGGAGAATGCGCTGTGCATCGTGCTCGAGGCTTGCCAAGGGGGCACGCTGCACGATACCTTGCATGGCAGTGACGGTCCTAAAGCCGTCATTACCAAAGAACCTCTTCCTGAGGAAATCATTATGCACTGGTGGGCGTTCTCTCTTGAAGCATCGAACTTTTCAAGCAGTGCTCTGAGTCAACTCTGAAACACGCTCGTTCTTTAACGAGACAAGTTCGCCGCTTGCGTGGAAATTCCGCTTTCTGAGCGCCCCGCTTTATGTCCATATCTAAAGAATTTCGCCCTCTAAGGTGGCTCTTTAGTCGGCTGGAAACCCGAGCCCCCGCTCTACTTGTACATGCGAATATCCCCAAAGTGGCTTTTTATTTTGACTGTTCGCTGCGTTATCACCAATGCAACCAATAGAAGCCGTGTACTTGAGGTTTCACCACACTTCCTGACTTCATCTTTGTGGTGCAGGCTAGTACAGCTTCTTCTTGCACTAAAGCACCTGCATGAGCTCCACATTATGCATCGGTAAATACCCTGACAGGGAGACACGAAACCTCTTGTGTGGCAGGCTCTGACACCTGCAAGAACCAAAACCAAGCGCTCACAATTGGACCCACGAGATCGCACTGTTGCATTGTGTATGGTGCCAGAGCAGTGATAAAGCCGCTCCGCTCTCAGTGGCCCCTCCGAACGACTGAGAGGCCTGCATCGTGTGTTCTCCCTGAATCTGAAAACGGCAAGACGTCCATAGCATCACACACAGACGCGGAGCGACCTTCGAGCCAGCTGCGCTGAAGCCTTGAAGCTGGCTGCTCGGTCGGTGCCGAGGAAGTTTAGCCTTAAAGTACCTGCCGAGGTCTGAAAACGTTTCGGGCTCCTTTGACAGCGATTTAAAGCCCGCGAACGTGCTCCTCAGCAAAAACATGCGAGTGATCAAGCTGGGCGACTTCGGAATCGCAAAGCAGCTGGATGATACCTGCGACCTTGCGGTACGTTTCCGAAGCTCAGCTGTATTCTTTGGATGTCCCTGACCGGATCCAAAGGTGCAGTTCATGGGGACCTCGCCGCCACCTTGGGCGATGGCGGGGCCGGATTCTATCACAGCCTCTGACTCGATTTGTGTTTTGAGCTACCGCCTCCAGCAAACCGTGGTGGGCACTCCATATTACATGCCGCCGGAGCTGCTGAATGGCGAGCCGTACACCTATGCGGCGGACATGTGGTCCCTCGGCTGTGTGGCCTACGAGGTGCGCATCTGCGTCTCATTCACCCCAAACGGCGCTCCCTCTCTTCCTAGAGCGAGTTCCTCCCGATCTTTGATTGAAAACGAAAGGGTTGCCTCGAGACAAGTGGGGATCCTGGGAGCTGGGTCTGATGGTGGAGGCTTGTGAGGGTTTGCAGATGGCGGCACAGAGGCGAGCCTTCACCTCCGGGTCGCTCCCCTTCCTCGTGATGCAGATCACCCGATGTAATTATCCGGTGAGTTTGAGACTCGCAAACCGGATGCCCACAACTCGGCGGGGTTCAAGTGCACAGCAAACCAGCTGGTCAGATATCGTATTTGACTTGTGTTTACAATGGCCCTTGGTTATTTTGTTCGACTTTCTTGCCCCACGAACTGCAGCGTCGAGTAGCAAATTTGAACGTTGACGCTATCAGCTACTGGGTTGAGAGGCTTGCGATGACGGACAGGCGCTGCCATCGTATTACAGTCGCCCCTTCACCCAGCTGGTCGACTCCATGCTGCGATCAAACCCTCAGGTACCTGCTCCCTTCGGCCTCCGTTCCCCTATTAGGGTAATCGCAGGACACGGGGTGTACTCAATGTGATCTGTGTGTGAGTTCGGGGAGGGTTGAAGATTCAACAATAGGTAAGTGCTGAGACTCCTCGACCTGCTGTCATGGAGGACGGGGTGCACCGTCACGGGATGGCAGTGGCCTTCGACGTGATGTCTTTGTCGCGGGGCTGCGGAGCTCGACTTGATGTCAGATGTGGGTTGGGCGCCTGTAGTGATGTCAGGGATATTAGGATCGTGATATATGGCATTTCAGGGTGGGATGGCACCTTGAAGCAATCCTTGGCATGTCAGTGTCAGCTGGTGGCTCAATGTGATATCATGGTGGCATGGGGGCTTGACGTGTTTTTATGGATGTCAAGGTGGGATCGGGACTTGACACGTTGTTAGGGATGCGGCATGAACGACACGTCAATAGAGGATCTGACGCAGGGAACCCGATGTGATGTCAACGCTCGGGGACTCGATGTGATTTGAGGAAGGAAAAATCTCAACGTGGGATACTCGATGCGATTTAAAGAGGGAATAAGCTCAACTTTAACTCATGGAGGGGAATGCTAGACACTGTGATATTGGGGGGGTGAACGCACTCGATGTGGGGAAATGCTTCACATGAGATTAGCGGCGGTGGTGTACAATGTGGTATGGGAGATGAAACGATATGATGTCAGGCGGTGACGCTTCCCGTGATGCAAGGAGAAGGTATGCTAGACATGATGTCGGCGGGGTGGACACGATAGACGCGGTATCGGCGGGGTGGACACGATAGACGCCGTATCGGCGGGATGGACACGATAGACGCGATGTCAGGGAAGAACTTTGCATGGTATCAAGAGGAAGGGGTGCTTGCTGTGATGTCGGGCATAGGAGGCAGTGGCGGGATTTGTGGTTGATATGATGTCGTGTGTGTGGCCATGGGAGGTGCTCAATGGAAACTGGAGCGCTCCACGTGGCATGAAGGGCGGGGCGCTTGACGTGATGTGGAGGGCGGCGCCGCTCAATGTGATGCGAAGTGTGGGGACGCTCGACATGATGTGGTGTTAGGACTGGGCTACTCAATGTGTAGAAGGCTGATGTACGGCGTTTTTTTACCCGTATTTAGTGCGACGCATTTGCTATCGAGCACTAGTGGTGCAGTCAGTGCAGGGAGTGAACGGCACGGGAGGGGGTGTTTGCGCTGCTCAGGAGCGCCCTACTGCGGCGGCGCTGCTCTTGCTGCCTTTCGTGCGCAAGCACAGCGCGGTGCTCCTCGGGGAGAGCATGCCGTGCGCGGGCCCCACCCTTCCGCGGCCGCGGAGCGCACTCTCTGGAAAGGGAGTGGAGCGCCGTTCGGCGGCGGATGGGGCCTCAACGGCATCCGCGCCGACGGAGGGCAAGGTGCGCCCGAAAGGTCTCGACGAGCCTTTGCAAATGACGCGACTTTGATAAAACACCAGCTTAACATCAGCGGTCAACAAAAAAAGAAACGTATCATCGAAGGTCAGAAAGTGCAGAAGATGCCCCAAGGCTTTGCGCCTCGATTGGGACACTCAGGACAGCATGGTTCAGGTGCAGGCGCGAGCTGGCGTAATCGACTACGATGGATGCCCGCTTGGCAATCGTGCAAGCCAGGCGCGCGCTTCACCGGATGCGCCGTTGCACTGTACCGCAGGTGAAGAAGAAGAAGAAATTGAAGAAGAAGAAGAAGAAGGCTCCCAATGATGGCACCGCCCCGACCGCCATCCCCGGGAGCAAGCCGCGAAAAGCGAGCGGGCGCAGGCCGGCAGACAAACCCGGTGCTCCTCGCGCCTCCCCCTATGTATGGTCATACGCGCAAACCTTCACGCATGAACCATCTCCCTTGCCCACCGGACCTGTCTGCCTTGCCTGCCCTATTACATCGGCCTGGCCGGATGGATACTTGGCCAGAGTGAGTCGCTGCTCCTTTGCCGTGCAGCTGACGGCGGGCGGTCACCGTTGCTCTTGTTGTTATTCGCAGGAACGCTGAAGAGGAGTTGTTCTGCTCCTCAGCCGGCGGTGGTTCCAGGTGTTGGTGGCGCTCTGGAGGTGGCTATGTGCCAGGTAACGACGCCGCGCTGTCCATCTGCGCGCACTCTCCTCCCCACCAGTCCCCAAGCTGTAGAGTGCCCCGCAATCGGGCTGCGGTTGTCAGCCATTGGTGGGGGATGCTGCACCCAGAATACCCGGCGGCAGAGAGGGCGTCATACTTTAGAATACCGCGCGGCAGAGAGGGGCTTTAGCCATACATGCTTAGAATACCCGCGGCGGAGAGGGCATCACTAACAGAACACCTGGCGGCAAAGAGGTCGTCATACTTTTGAATACCCCGCGGCGAGAGGCGGCCATACTTTAGAATACCCCGCGCGGAGAGGGCGTTATACTTTAGAACACCTGGCGTGGAGGAAGGGCGTCATACTTTAGAACACCTGGCGGCGGAGAGGGCGTCATACTTTAGAACACCCGGCGGCGGAGAGGGTGTCATACTTTAGAATACCCGACGGCGGAGAGGGCGTCATCCTTTAGTACCCTGAGCCGAAAGCTGCCTGATCCACAGCGCCGGTCCATGATCTGCTTGGTCGCCTGAGCTGCGTGCTCGAGGGCGCCGGAGGCTGCGGCAGGCTCTGAAGAAGTCGGGCCCCAGCACATTCAAGAAGGAGCTGAAGAAATGGGAGAAGACGCGCCAGGCCCCCGATGAGCGCAAGGTGCTGGCGGAAGCAAGATATGCAGCGCGGCAGCAGGTGCCCTCCACTTGGCAGCGCTCCCTTTGGCGTCCGCGGAGCAGCAGGCTTCGCCGGACACAGCCGAGCCGAGCCACGCCGCCGTATGGCCGTGTGCGAGGTCATTGCGTGTATTGCGCGTACACTCGTAACCCTTTTTGTAAGGTCGTGCTTAGCCCCTCGCAAGCTTTGCGAGCGCATGGTCCCCACAGTCCTGCTCCGCACAACTCAGCCATTTACCCTCGCAATGTGGGTCCTCCCGAATCGATGCTCGCATTTGGACCCTGGCGTAGACGCGGCGGACAGGGCGTGGATGTGCAGCCAAGGGGTGGCAGGGGGTGTAGATTCGCGACAGGGGTGGCAGGGGCATGGATGTGCGGCCTGGGTGCAGGGGGCATGGATGTGCGGCCAAGGGGTGGCAGGGGGCATGGATGCGCGGACAAGGTGGCAGGGGACATGGATTGCGGCCAAGGGGGTGGCAGGGGACATGATGGACAAGGGGTGGCAGGGGGCATGGATGCGCGGACAAGGGGTGGCAGGGGGCATGGATGCGCGGACAAGGGTGGCAAGGGGCATGGATGCGCGGACAAGGGGTGGGGGATTTTGGATGCGTGGCCAGGGGTGGCAAGGGGCGGGGCTGTACGGCCAAGGGGTGGGGGCGTGGATGCGTCGCCAAGGGGTGGCAGGGGGTGGGGCTAAGGGTTGGTGGAGGGTGACGATGGTGCGGATGCGCTGCAGGAGTTGCGTAACTCGCGTCGACAGGTCCGTGATAACGATGAGCGGGTGAAGCGGCATCGCGAGGATGTCATGCAACAGTTCCACCAGCAGATCAAGGTACTGACCCTCTATCCGTATTGCGAAGGGGTGGGGGTTGGGGGATCCCGGGCCATAGTGATTGGGCATCATAATGGCCAAGTTGTCCGAGTCGCGTTGGTGGGCGCCTCTATGACGGCACATCCACCTTCTGTGCTGCAGCCGTGAGTGAGCTCCATCCCACGTCAGCACTTGCGCGCCTGGACGCACATAGGGCAGGCGGGGTGGGCTGTGAATATGCAGCAGATGATGAAACTAAACCGAACTTACGGCGCAGGGCTCGCAACAAGCATCGAGCGAAGGGCTTAGCGCCTCCGTTGGATCTGACGGACCGGCCTGGCGCTTGTGCAGGAGAAGGCGGAGGAAGGCGTGCGGGAGGCGGAGCGCGGTTTTATTGCGGCCGTGCTTATGGACGGGGAGGCCGACACCGCTAGTGGCACCGCCGGGTTCCACCCCCGCCCCCGGCTTGACCGCACTGCACCGGGCGCCGAGCCCCGCTGCTTCTCCTCCGTGCCTCTCGGCGAGGGCGACTTTGATGGGGCTGTCCCGGGCGACTGCGGCGACGATGACGAAGACGAGATGTGGTCGCCTCGGTCAGCGTCGACGACTCAGTCACAGCTCCATGCTAGCCGATTCGCCACTGCGCACGCGGCTGCAGGGGCGGCACGGAAACTCATGGAGGTGCGGCCGCGTCCTCTATCTGAGAGAAGGGCCCAGCGCTCGGAGTGATGGGCCTGGATGCGGCGACAATGTAGCATGCCTCCGAGCGTGAGATGACCGCCCACCGGTGGCGCAATCAATGACACCAAAGCTGTCATCATCTGCCCCATGCATGGGGCGATTCGACAGTAGCTTCACGTGGGCAGGGTTGCGGTGGGGATTTTAGGCTGATCGGGTGTTGGAAGGACGGGGCGCGCAGCCGGAGGTGCAGATCCAGGCTACGCAGTGGATGCGGCATGATGATGCCACTGAGGGAGGAGACGCCGGCATTTGGGCACCAGACGATGCCAGGTCAGCGCCCCGCGATCTCTGTTATGGCACTCACATGTGACTGGCTGACCCTAGAGGTGCCGGAGGAGGGCCTCCCAGCAGGCGTTTTGATGCAAGGCTGGTATGCGATGGGAACAAGGTGAGAGCCGTAGGTATGTTCTCGGGCGATGTGCCGCAGGGGAGGGGATAGCTTACTCTCCACGCTGTCCGAGTCGCTGCTGGACACCTTCGACGATTCCAATGCGCGCTTCGACCTGCTACTCGAGGCCTGTCCGCAACCGACTGCTCCCCCGCCCTCCTCCCCACTCCCCATCCCTGCCTGGTGTCTGCTGAGCTGCGGAATTGCTGCATGGGCGTGCCATGCTGTGTCTCTCAGGTGCGACCTGCTGCATCCTGCCAAGCTTCTTAAACACTCCTTTATAAAGTTTGAGCCACATTTGTGTAGATGGTCGATTACCCCCCAGCGGTGGAGCTATTTGACCCCACTTCAATCGTTACTAGACCCCCCCCTCCTCTACGGCTGTTCTCGGGCCACTCTTCAGTCCTGACCTCGGAGGGGTTACGCGCAGGCGTGGGAGCTCTCTCTGGAGCATTCCAATGCAGGCGGCGGATCGGAGGTTCGGGGAGTCGGCCCGGGCTTCCTGGCTGGGCGACGGGAGGACTCCCTGGGGGAGCTTGCAGCGGAGCGCTCTCTGTGCCGCCACGTGGACAATGTGCTCCAAGAGCTCGTGGAGTCTACGTGCGCCGAGGCGGATTTCCTGCACCGCACGAGCCGTCAGTTGCGCAGCCGGCAGGCCGCCGCGCGGGTGCGGGCCCTGCTCTGCCCGAGCCTCGTTCTGCCAGGGCATGTCGAAGCCCCATTCCGCTTGGAAGCGGGCGATAAGTCGTCGTGGACCTCGCGCCAAGAGATGCCCCAACTGACCTGCACCTGAGATGTTCTTTGCTCCCAGCGCATTCCCTCGCTTTGGGCCCCCACCTCCAGAGATCCGAAGTCCGCCTCGTCCGAGGCCAATCTGCGGCAGATTTCGAACCGCTTCCCTCCCTCAGGATTGGCGGGGTCCCCTTGGGAGGTCCTCGCTTGCACTGCGCTGATGAACCCTCTTCCAGCTCATACTGTGTGGTAGAGCGGCTCGGCGTGTCTGGCGAAAGGAGAGGACAGACAGGGTGGGCTGACGTGGCATGTTCAGAACGGAGATAGCGCCGAGCAGCAAGACAAACAGTGAGGGTGTTGTGATCAGTGCGGGTGTTGTGATCGGTGCGGGTGTTGTGATCAGTGCGGGTGATTTGATCGTTGCGGGTGTTTTGATCAGGGTGTTGTGATGCGGGTGTTGTGATCGGTGCGGGTGTTGTGATCAGTGCGGGTGATTTGATCGGTGTGGGTGTTGTGATCGGTGCGGTGTTTTGATCAGCGGGTGTTGTGATCGGCACGTGTTTTAATCAGTGCGGGTGTTGTGATTGTTGGATCGGTGCGGGTGATGTGATCGGTGCGGGTGTTGTGATCGTGCGGGTATTGTGATCGTGCGGTGCGGGTGATTTGTGCGGGTGATTTGATCGGTGTGGGTGTTGTGATCGGTGCGGGTGTTGTGATCGGTGCGGGTGTTGTGTTGTGGTGCGGCCTCGGCAGCAGGGTCCTGGGCTGCCCCATCACGCGCGGCCGGAGGCGCTCGAGGGGAGTGCCGTCATTGCTTTGCCCTTCGAATTCCAGAACCCGAGAGGATCCTGTGCGGGGCCCTTGCCGGTGACGCCTCCCCGCTTGTCCCCGGATCTCTCACGCCGCCTCCATGTTGTCATCTCTGCTCAAGCCATCAGAGGCGGGCGCTAGGTTGTACAAGGAAGTGATGACTGATGACTATTGTGGGCTATTATATATACACACACACCATACTTTTTGGGCGGTTTTAGGGTTTTCATCGCATGCTTCAGGCACAAGGCAGCAGTGCGCCGGCGGTGCGGATGCAGAGGGGCTCGGGTGGCTCAGTGAGGCTTAGGAGGTCCCATCCTTCACTAGTGAGCTCCGGAGAATCCGGATAAGTGTCCCGAAGTGTGCTGAATCCTTTGATCCCCGGCGTGGGTACATAGTGCAGCCGGTCTTCTGCGGCTACGGGGTGCCAAAGGAGTCGGTCAAAAGAAAAGCACACACCGTATACGTATGCATAATAGGCGTATACAGATTGATATCATGTTGAAAAGGGGGTCCGCAATAACAGAGTCATCTGTGCAGAAAGCGTTTCACGGTAGGTATGTGCACTCCGTTCTGGGGCCCAGGATTAGAACGGAGCCAACGATTGTAGTATTTATGTTTATGGATTACGCATTATGCATTATATCAAATGGATACGAAGACAGCTTCCTGCAACTTCTTGAGCTCGCCCTGTTACAGGCTCTGTTCCCGGAGCGTCTCTGCTGACAGCGGTGTGCATGTGACGCTGAATTGCCGTGTGCATCACTGGAGTTTTCTCGGCTGCGATGCCCACATTCAGTGCAGGCAGACCCCCCAGCGGCCTCGCCGAGGTGCGCTGCCGACCACGCCGACCACAGCTTTTGTGGGTGACCCACAAAAGGGCGGGGGAGAGGGAGGGTTGTGGTGGGAATTGCTCAGCGGGCTAACAGCTCGTGGGCGGAGGAGTCCCACAAGACCACAGCTGGCGGCCTGCAGACTCCGCGGTGGCTGCCCAGACCTCCTCCCTCGGCTCCTGCAATCCGGCTGAGTGTGCGGCGCCTCTCACGTCCCGCTGCGGTGCCTTGGTCGAAACTGTACGAACGAGGTTGGCGATCCCAGTCATCAGAGGTTGGCGATCCCAGCAGTCATCGGAGCTCCGAGGAGGCGCCGCTCCGAGCTGGCCTTGTGCAGCCGATGCCGCGCCTGCCGCCTGGCCTCCAGCATTCTGAGAGAGAGAGAGAGAGATGCTGTCTGGGCGGAGTCTGAGTGTGAAGGAATCAGCAGGGTCCGTAAGATTGGAATTAGATCCAACAACCAAACCCGAAGCACGACCCCATTTGAAACAATATTTCTGAGTCTTGTTTCGATTCTCCTCGTGAGGCGAGTGCCATGCACCCGGGTATGCATGGAGGCTATCTGATATATGTATCAGGTGGACCTCTAGGTTGGGGATCGAGGCGGCGCTCCTCGCGCTATCCACATTCGGGAAGCCTGGAGGGGAAAGAAGGTACCCTCAGGAAGGGGCATGTGCGGGAAGGGTCCCAGGAGCGGGACCTGGCGAACTCTCGTCGAAGAGGAGATTTCTCGGCCGCAGACTGCGCTGAACGCGCCAACGGCTGGAACCACAGCCCCCGTCAGAGGGGCCGCTGGGCCAACCCGGCCTGCCACGGCCCCTCAGCTCGCCTCCCCCCCACCCCGACCTGCCCGGGTCCCAGGTATACGGGTCTGCAGCGGGCCAGACGGGCCGGTGCAGGCGGAGCAGCTGGTGCTGCACGACGGGCGCCCAGGGAGCCCCCCCGAACTTTGCAACGCCCGGGTCCAGGAGGTGATGCTGATGCCGGAAGCCGGCAGGAGAGCCAGCTCGCTGGAGGACCCCTTACTGGCCCCTTCTGCCTCAGAATCCGAGGAGGAGAGGGAGGAGAGGGAGGCAGGCGGGCAACCTAGGGGTGAGGGCTCTTCGCGAGGGGCATCCTCACCCACCTCAGCCTCCGCACAACACCCCCGGCGCCTGCAAAGCTCCCCCCCGAGGCGTGTATCCTCAACCAGGCAGCAGCCACAGGTCAGCGCGGAGGCTGGAGAGGTGGCGGCAGGGGGATCGCAGCGCCCCCGCCACCGCCAACTCTCTGCGCGCAGCAAGTCCTCCTTGCGGCTCGCGGAGGCGCTGTCGGCGGCTGTTGGGGATGCCGAGGAGGATCAAGAGGAGGTGTTGGAGGTGCAGGTATGTTAGCCTCTTCGCCTTTTCCGCTCGTGATGATGCATGCTCCAAGGAATCTCTTCTATCCCCCCTCTTCCCCCCACACCTTACCAATGCTGCCCGCACTACTAGGGCCTCTCCAAACCTTCAGTGGCTTGTGCCAGCTCATTCCACCCCCCAGCAACGTCGTTTAAGCTGTAGATCAGAGCACTCCGAACGCTGCAAGAGGAGCGGTTATGCTTAGAGACGCGTGCAATGCGGCCTGCCATGGGAAAAGAGCATCTGGCGCAATGCCTGGGAATGCCTCGGCCAGTGCACCCTCATGTCCAGAAAGCTCAAGTAGGGTCAGTCCGGCCAAGGGGTCTCCAAAGCGCGCCACTTTCATCTCACATTTGTGCGAAGCCCTGGCGACTTTCATCTCACATGTGTGCGAAGCCCTGGCCATTTTCATCTCACATTTGGGCGAAGCCCTGGCCACTTTCATCTCACATCTGTTCGAAGCCCTGGCCATTTTCA
>LGRX02015876.1:0-24647 GCA_001247695.2 Cymbomonas tetramitiformis | reverse complement strand
TTTCCCGACGCTTGAAGCCCTGGCCACTTTCCCGACGCTTGAAGCCCTGGCCACTTTCCCGACGCTTGAAGCTCGCTACGTAATGGCATATTTTGTCGCTTAATATCTATGAGGCTGAACGGCGGCTCGAATCCATGAGGCTGTTCGGACTTGACCCATGGCAGCACAGTTTGCACGCGCATACGCGCAGAGCTGCTCATCGCATGGGATTGAAGCAGCGGTGGTGTTGCCGGAGGCAGGTGCCACAAGAGTGGCAGCTGGCGTGGGATGACATGGAGCAGCAGTGGGCGGAATCCACAGCAAATAGCACAAGAATAGGTGGGGCAACCCTCCCAAGGACCTCCACACGCTCTTGCGTTGCCTATTTGAGTGCACATCCGTAGAAAGCTGCGCATCCACAAGTATCCACGTCAGCAGGTTTATCAGCATGGCCCTCGCCGTCCATGGTCATGCGCCTATTGCCATGGGAGGCGCTGCCAAGATGGATTCGGTGTGTCGCTGCAGAGCTTGCACACGGGTTGAACACCGAGGGCCGTGATAACGATGGGGAAGACGAGGAGGAAGATGAGGAGCAGGACATGAAGGATGCGCTGCGCAGGTGGTTCTCGGAGAGTCCACGGCATTCTGGCAGCCATCGGTGCGAACACCAACCCTTCCCAACACCGGATCGAAATTAAACAGGCAGCTTACTACCATCGTGCGCGAGGCAGTGCCTCGTGAGATCGGATATGAATTATACATGGTAGGTAAGCGTGCGAGTGCAAGCATGCTGCGCTGAAATTGTGGAGAGCACTATCGCACAAGTAAGTTTCCATGTCGAGCAAGTTTCACCATGCTCAGGCTGACCATATGATGCCCGGGTGCGTGTGTGTACGTGCCTTCGGGCGATATACATATTCCGGATATTCCTTGTGCATGAAGCCTCTCTGAAACTCGCAGCAATTCTTGGACTCGGGTGTTGAGACACAATGCTCGCGCGCGTGAGTGCTGAGTGGGAGGTACCACATTAGTGCCAAGTGTGACGCATGTGTTACCTCCCACTAACTATCACCGGTTAAATGCATATATTGTCGACGGTCGAGTTTCAAGTTTGTCAGTTTTCAGAGTGCTTCCGTGACATCATTTACAATATAGGATGGTCGAGTTCATCCGTATTTGATTTGTATATGAAGTGGCAATTGTTCGTGATGAGTTGAAATTAGCGTTTTTATTTGGCCACATTTGACAGCTTACAGTAAACGCTCACATCAGTCCTGTGGGTCGAATACCTCCCCACCTCCCTCCCCCTTCGCCCCTCTTCCGCAACCCCCCACGATGTAATGAGGGGAGGGGTGGGCTCGGAAGAGGAATTAAGGGCTCTCTAAGGGGTTGGGGAGGGAGGGGGCTTTGGGGAGGGCGTTGAAATTGCGGATGGGCCAAGTGCTGAGGGCTGAATGGGAGGTATCGCATTAGTTTTGAGTGGGAGGTATTGCGCTAGTACTGGGAGGGAGGTATCACGGCGCGTGTGCCGGGGTAATGGCCAGGGATCACAAGCATGACGACCCCCACGTGGATTCGGGTGAAGGTGTGTATTCTCAGCGCCCTTGTCGTGCTGCATTAGTGATGTTCCATCGCCGATTCTAATTTTCCTCACCAAATATTAGTATGTTTTACGGTGTGTGGCACTGGGATGTCAGCTCTGCAGTATTGGACATAGGTATCACCAGGCGGAAGGGAGTTCGATAAATATGTGGGATTCTTAGTATATAGTTATATTCTTAGTATTGTAGTATATAGTTTTATGTTCTTAGTATAAAACGCGGCCTCTAGTAACGCAGGTTCTTGAACTGTTTGAGTGACACGTGGATGTCCCTTCCATGGAATGACGCACAGGCTGCTCGCGGTGCCTGACAGAGAAAAGTGAAAGCAGCAGTGCGGAAGAAGTCTCCGACGAAGAGCTTGATTTTTTGGAAGAGGAGGACGAGGAGGGTGAGGACGACGAGGAGGAAGAGCGTGCTAGGAGAGAGGAGGAGAGGCAGGCAGCGGGGCCCAGCGAAGAGGCCGCAGACATAGCACCGGAGGAAGGGGACGACGACGATAGCAGTCTTAGTCTCGACTTAGGCGCAGGAAGGGAGGTAGTGTTTAGCGACGATAGTCTGGAGGGATGATCGGGGAACAAACAGTTTGCAAATGCGCAGTGTCCACACCGGAAGCCCTTCATATCGAATAGCATCACAATACTTCAACCCACGACGAACAGTCCTGTCGCTTTGGCTGCAAGCAGGACAGTGCCACTAGCACACAAGACACGCGCAACGTATATACAGCGTGCATATTGATATTAGGTATTCCTTTTACCAAGTGAGTAAAATAACTGCACAGTTGTCCGATCGGAGACTTAATTAGAAAGTTTGTCCGCTGTAAATGGCGGCCTTCGCCTCTAGGCACTTCTGCGGAGGTTTCGTTTGGCACATTCCTATTTGAGTGGGGTGAAGCTTCAGTTCACGCGCCCAGCCGAGGTGACACCGCATCTCGTTGAGCTTTCCAATCGACCACCAAGCGGAACCCACGGGGGAGTTGTCCGCGCCAGCAGCCACGAGCAGAAGCAGCGCCCATCGCATTGCATTCCGGTTTCTTAGAGTTTCGAGCCTCCAAGAGATAACCTTGCTTTTATACGGTATCCATTCCTGCGGATGTACGGCTCTTGAAGCTACACAGTCATCTGTCTACCGGGGCACTCTCTGTCGGTCATTCCTCTTCCGTGGTCACGATAGGGTGATACAGACTGTGTTCAGGCCTTGCGACGTCGATTGCAACCGAGATGAGTAACTGCCCCAGGAGGTAAGTGAGCATCACGGCCAACGTCCTCGATGGTTCGGGGAGGGCGTAGGAGAACTTGTCGAAGGCGATGAGTGAGTCCGAGCACACATACAAGCAGTACCCATAAGCGGCGGCCCGCCACAGAACCGGCGATTCGCCGTGGTAAGTGAAGACGTATCGATGTACTGCGCGCCAACAAGCGGCGACAAGGGCCAAACCGTATATTGGGACTGCGATGGATAATATCGTGCTAGAGCGAAGCTTATCTGTAAGAGAAAACAGAATCACCAACGCCGCGACGTAGCATGCCAAGAAGGGAGCCGCAAGAAATGCAGACCTCGCCGCGCTGACAGTTGCGCTCGGTGGACGCGACTGCTCGTCAGATGGATGCGTGAAGGCCCAGATATTCAAGTAGTGGCCGAGAAAGAAACAGCCCATGCCTGGTATGAAATACGCCGATCCCAGTGCCAAGCACACGTCTCCAGCTGCGTGGCATAAGAACGACGTGCAGAGCAGAGTTTTGAATTTCGAAGGCCACGTGCAAGCTTGCCCACATGCCCTGGCGAATATGCTTAGAATTGGAAGCGGCTTCAGAATTACAAGGGTTATGCGATGCGTTGACGAAGGAGATACCCAGGTGCAAGCCAGAATAAGATAAACCGTCGCCGTCCCGGAAAATAACAGGAGGCAGGCAACAGTGAGTCGTGATCCCGAAGAACCCTTGCGGACGGGAAATTCAGATAGAGTGTCGCTGTGCGAACGCTCGGACATCAGGACGGCGTTAAACCTCGAGAGTGTACCAATAAATATCTGGGAAGCTCACAAGAGAGATGAGGGCTGTCGGATACCGGTGGCCAGCGGCATGGACTCAGTAACCTGCCTCAAGAATACAATGATTTTATCCCGCATAGCGCGAATCCGGGTTTTACTTTGAACGAGCCAAAGACACCCGTAGTGTACCACAGTCCAGAGATCGTTAAGTGCAAGTGCATTTCTCTTTCGTATACATCAGGGTAGGCGAAGGCGGTGCACCGAGTAAGGGAGGACTAAGTCACGCAAGTTTGTGAATAAATTATCTTGACCGGTTTCCAGGCGCTGTCAAACGTAAAGGGTCGGTCGATAGTGGACCGTTACGAAAAGGTGTCTCGACACAGGTCACAATGTATTTTCGATCATGGAGGAAACGTGAAGTCACCAAAACTGCTTTGGAAAAAGGAAGTGGCAAACGAAAGACGAAGAGCGGATCAGATTTTCATGTTGAGCACGGTAGACTTCAGAGACAGGTTTTGGTTTAGGTTCAAGGTTGTGTAAGAGGGAAAGGTCGGTGCCTGTTTGTGTCAAGAACTAGAGCCCTAGAACAGGCACAGACAGGCACAGGGGAGCAAATCGCCCCCCCCCGGCACACTGTAAGTCTGTGACCCCGGGGCCGGCCGCAACCCCTGGGAGCCGGGGCTTGCCCTTTACCCACTTTTCGCGATTTTTTTCCCCGAAATATGGGGGGGGGCGAAAACAGAAATTTCGCGAAAAAGGGGGGCGGGGTCGCGCGAAAAATAGGGATCAAAGCACCGCACCGGCCACAAGCCCCACACAGCCCGCACCCGGACCTCAAAGAATAGTACCCGCGTACGTACGTGCCTGGATAGTTTTCGCTTTCTCGGCATCCCGCCTCGCGAAACCGGCGCCTCGCTCCGAGCGGCGTATTTTTGCTTTAGTTAAAAAGATGCGTTCACAGATAAGCAGGCATCTTCTTTGGCAGGCTCCGTGCCGCAAACGAGGTTCCTTGACATGCCGCATTATCACCGCGACGCGGGGGCACAAGCGCTTATAACAGTTAATCAACAACATGTAAAGTAAGGATGTAACTGAGGTATTATGATAACTTGATAAGTGTTGGATATATAGTGATAACTATATATCGGGATCCGTACAGCTCAGAATGCTTGCACTTAAGATAGCACAAGAAGTCAAGTTATATTTTAAACCAAAGCTCGGCTTCGGCCGGAAACCCTAAACCTGTGACACCCGTACTATACGGAGTACAAGTACAAACAGAGGATATTGACACACGGTGTGTCACATCCAGCACACCACCCTGTATTCGTGTTACGAAGGAAGAGTTAGGGTGGAGCAGGCAGATTTGTTAGGGGGAACACGCTATCTCAAACGGTGAAAACAGATTTCTAGCGGGGGGCTTGTGCTCTTGGCCAGGGCGGTCCCAACCTCTAGCTAATGCAGTACGCAGAAGGCATCTTGGCATGTGACCTTATCTAACCACACTACTAGCAGTCTGACAGTCACTCTAGCCACCTTGAAAGTGGCCCACAGTGTAGAGTTCACAAAAGTTGAAGTTGTTGGTATTCTCAATCTCAAAGTCCAGATTGTAGAATGTAGATGTCCAAATACTCAGAGTCCAGAAAACCGGAGTCCAGATTGAAGTTGTTGTTGGAGTCGGCGGTACCAGAGTCCGGAAAGACGGTGTCAATGAACAAGTCCCCTGTGCCATTCTGATAAACAGTGTGGTGTCCGTACACCACCGACCTCGGAGCAATTCCTACACCAGAGAATGCAGAGTGATGTGAAAGCATATATGTGTGTAATATATGCTTATTGTCAACTAACTGTGATAATGCATCGTGGTAGGGTTTCGGTTCGGGTTCTCGGCTAAAGTCGGATATAACAAAAGATAGACGGACTTTAAGCTGGCGGGACCGTGACACACGCGCGGAGCAAACAGGCGGTACTGAAAGTGACATCCTACCAGGCGAGGGGTGACACAGGGGGGCACCACTGCTCCCCCCTTATGGGGAGAGAAAGTTGGCACTCCCATGACAGAGGCCGTCGCGGTGTACATGAAGTAGCACATGCGCATACAGATGAATAGAGCTGGCAACGCGGCTGCCGTGAGGAATGTACCAATTGTCGGTCTCCCGACACCACCAACCCGTAGAGCGGGTGGTGGCATGTCGTCACTCACGTCCTCGTCGTCAGACATAGACTCAGAGTCAGGCATGGACTCAGAGTCAGAGTCAGCCACACCGGCCGATTCATGCGTAGAGGAAATCCACGGAGCGAGGGGTCGGAGTGAAAGAGTTAGCTGACACTTGTTGCTCGGGCTCGTTGAAGCTCAGCTGAACATACATCTTGTCCATAAAGGACTGCTCGAAGGGGGGCTCGTTGTCAATGAACTGCTGCGGGTAAATCCCAGAGTCCTCGTCGGTCTCAATCGCCACTTGCGGCTCAGGCTCCACGGCGGGCTCGTCGATCACGGCGGGCGTGGCGCCGTGGCCATGCCGAAGTGGACCATGGGAAGTGTTGCGGTGCCGCGTCGGCACCACCAGCCACCCTCGGAGTCGAATGCAGTCTGGAAAGCCGACACGAGTCCGTCGGCATCGTTGGCTTGCTCGATCACGCACGTGTCGCACTCGATATCGGCGGTGGGACAATTCGCGGAGTCGTGCCAGAAGCCTGGAGGGCAACGCACGCACGCACTCGGGCACGAAGGCCTTGGAGACGACGTGGAAAGATACATACGGAGTGCATGCCGAAGTGTTTGTTGCCTGTCGTTGTGGCGGCGTCGTCCATGTGGTTGCGGCCAATTCCCGCCCTTGGCGAGGGGCGAGGCGCCAAAGCGGTGTTGGCGTTGACGCCCATGAAAATTCCCATCCCCACGACGGTTCTGGCGGTCACGCCAGGAGGGGGGGGGGATGCACACCTGGCTTACCCGTGGGCTTGCCTGAAGGCAGAGCCTGCTGAAATCTGTATAGGCAGCCCTGACTGGGAGTCCCGGTCAGGCCCCTGTGACAGATCCCTAGGACCAACACTGGACTGTTGACTGATCTGTAGGTTCGTACTGTGACACACGCTGTGTCACAGGTAGGCTAGACTCCGAGACCGTCCGAGACCGTTCCGGGTATATCTAGCTTAGGGTTTATTTATCTTACACAGTTTATCCACACGAGTACGGGACTTTCTGATATCTAGTGTACTTGGATATTCCGGTAGGTCGTGGCCCCATCCACGTTTTCATTCCACTTGCTATCTTGGCCATGATTGGCTAAGCAGCCGCTTGAAGAGGTGGTGCACACTTGCGCGTTTGGGTGCGACTAGGATTTGGAACATGGCTTTACGGTAGACGTCTTTTTTGCGGCTGCGAGTCATGGGCACCGCGCGTTGCTATTGCTCGGTTTTGGCAATGTTCATTTACGTTATCTTGCCTGCCCTGATCCCGCTGGTTTACGTACTTTGGGCTGGTGCTCCGGACACCTTCGACCACACCGACGTTTGCAAGTGCCCCACGCTTGTTTCGCCTCTCCGCACGTTCTGCCGTTACGCCTACCCTCCATTTCCGCCACAACACCCAAACGTGCAGCCGCGCATCATCTTTTCTCTGGCTTTCTACAGTATGGCAGCATCTACAGGTTCTACACGAGCTCGTAAACGTCTATTGAGGGACTCCGACTTGGACGCCTCAATACAGTAAGTCGCGGTCTATAAGAAGCCGGCGGGTTTTCGCTAGCGCTAGCGGCTTAATCTGACGGACCGAAAATTTGGGCTTAGCGATGCCGATTTCTTATTGGTGCACATACGAAAATCTTCTTGTAGCGTGAAATATTTCTTAATCGTGCATCATCCAGTTCCCCGATCTGATCTAGCGTGTGCGATTTCTTATTTAAGTATTAATGAATGATGCATTGTAGATCAGACGTAGCGTAGCGATTTCTTATTGGATGCTAGATTGCCAGTGATGCACCTATATCTATAACTTGTCTCAGGCTCGTCCTAGCCTACGTGATTTCTTATTAGGGGCCTTATTAGACGTCCGGGGGCAGCTTCAATGTCTACTATGGGGTGGACGACCGTGAAGCGAGCCACTGCCTCCGGTGAATATAGGTATGTTGGTGGTCTGCCTGAGGCTGAAATGGCTAACGCCACAGATGGAGCTTGGTTGGTAGCACTGCAGAAGGCAAAGTAGGCTGATGCAAGCAACTCACATTGCTGAATGCGATGGTTATGCTAAGTGATGTTAGGATGAGACACTCAACTGCACTATACGACCAAACTGGATGTATGGGTACTGTAAGTCAAGGCTGGATAGTATATGTGCTGTAAGACCAAACTGAATAGTACATGCACTGTACGACCAAGCTGGATACTATATATATGTACAGTAATATGCCCAACTCTCGCTATTATCGTAGTCGCATTATCTATATCCTTAAATATTCCCCGCGCGAAATCGCCTTAGTCATAATGCTAATGTGTGATATACCAACCACGATAAAGACCACTATACTTTTCCGTGCTGCTTGATTTCGACAATTTCTTAACAGATATGTGTAATATGAGTATAGGGTTCGGTGAAACTAGCGTCTCGATTTCTTAATAAGGGGGGTTTTCACATCTCTGGTTTGAAATTGCTTGCGGGTGGTTTCTTATGGGTTTCTTAGTTTTTGGCGAGAAATCTAGCAGGTGGTTTCTTGTAGGTACCGTTTCTTATAGACCGCGACTTACTGTACGGCTTCTGGATGCGGTTCGGGACACTCCGACCGCTAGCACCCCACCTGTGGTGCCCCCTGCTACTTCCAGCAACACCGACGCTGCTGTCGCGTTGCGGAAGCACCTGGTCGACCAACATGCCACGGTTGACGCGGTGTACAAGGGGCGCTTGCATCGGGCTTGGGCCAAGGGTATCCGCGAGGATATCCTTGGTTCCAAGAAACATCATTATCGTGGTACTGACGACACCGACCGTCTCTCCGAGTTGGTGGTGCAGCTTCGGACCGAGTTTGAGTCCGCTGGGCTGGACTTGACCCCCTTTGACCTCGACGACCCCACCTCTCTGGTTATCGAGAAGGTTAATGGGCTCCTCTATGACGTCTTGGCCCTCGTCGTGGAGCGGAACTCTGTGGCTGACACCTGGCTTCGGGGTACGGACTCTTCGGCTGACCGAGATGGACGTCGGGCTCTCATCGACATCATCAAGGGGAGCGTGTCGGCAGCCCTGCGCGAGAGCCACCAGCAGGAGCATGCGGCGCTTCGTTATCCCGCAGGCGTTAACCCGCAGCCGATCTTGGCTCGTGAGCAACGTCTGGTACGGGATAACCGCGCTCCTGACTGGCGGCCCACCGACGAGACCCGCAAGCTCTCACTCTACAACCGCCTCGACCCGATCTTCTACGCGGCGGTGAAGGTGCGTTATCCGATTGCGGGTGACCTCAGCGGCGTCACTCTCCGCTCGCTTCAGGCTCTCGTCGTGGCCATCTTCCAGGCATGGGCACAGTCGGACGAGGGGGCGGCAGTACGTGAGAAGCAGGTGCTGGGGATGGACGGTAAGCCCTCCGCTCTGGTCACGTCGTCGGAGTACACTGTACTCCTCGAGGAGATTGCGGCCTTGAAGGCCTTGGTGCGAGGTGGCCGTGCGGGCGGGGGACAGCAGCCGCAGCCGCAGCATCGGGGAAGCAGCATCCGAGGGGGTTTCGCGTGGGTGCGGGCAACCCCCCCGCGGTCGGCTTCGACCGCGACAGCATGAAGGCCAAGCCGCTGTGCCACCGTTGCCGCAAGGCCGGTAAAGGTGAGGTGTATCACCCGTACCGCGACTGCCCGCTTGGCGGTCGCCAACACTCGCCAGCCACGGCCGCGGCTTTCTGCATTCCCATTGAGCAGGAGGACGCGGAGGGCCTGCACGCATTGGCGCTCGTGCAGGTCTTCCAAGACGCGGCGGACAGTGGACCGGAGGCGTTCTCGCATGCGGCGTTGGCGTATGGTCCGCCCGCGGTGCTCTCCACGGACGGCGTCGGTGGGATCGACGTGGCGGCCTACGGTTTCTCCGTCCCGCCTCCGCCTTCTGGCGGGACCGACGACGAGGACATCTTGCGACGGCTTGATGCCCTCACCTCTGAGGTTCAGGCCGCCCAAGAGAAAGGTACATTTTACCCACGCATCGTTCATTCCTGGGAGCGGAGCGGAGGTGCATGCATCGGCTCTGGCGTGTGGCCCTGCCGCTGCGGCGGGGATCACACCGGAGGGGCAGGTTCCGGCAGGTGGTGCGGCGGCATCGGCGTCCGCCGTGCCGGCCCCTGCTATGCCTGTTTCGCAGGTGGAGAATGTACAGCCCGCGCCAGCTCAATCCGCGCGGGTAACCACCACGGAGGCGACATGCGGTGAGTTCGGAGGCTTCGTGCAGACGGTGAATCACGCCGCCGTCCACCCGTCTGACCTAACAGGCTATGACACGGACGACTACGAGGATTTCGCCGACGGTACTTTCGCGGTGAAGCCGCGAGCTCCGGCTGGTGCTATCGGGTGCGGTGTGCCGCCTTTCGGCTTTGGCACGCCGGCAGTCGGCGCTTTCGCCATGCTTTCTCTCTTATGCGTTTCTTTTGCAGGTGTAGCTGTTTCGGCTTCCGCAGCTTCTGTTGTGTCGGCATGTGCACCGGCTACGGAGATGCCTTCGCCTGGCGGTGATCTCGATTGGGGAGCTCCATCATTTTACTCTACGAATGATTTTGTTGATTCTGTGATCCCGGCTCAGGGTTTCTTGTTGGCTCACGATGTGCCACCGCTTCAGCCGCCCGAGCCTCCTGACACTCTGAGCCTGCTAGCCTTTCAGGATTTGTCTCGGGCAGATTTGGGGATTGACATGGCCTACTACTACGGCATGGCCTTACATGAGAGCGGTCCTCTTGATGCGGAGCACTATTATGGAGCTGGTTTCTTTACTTCCTATTATGGGATGGACTTCCGTGAGGCCACCGCTGACTACTTTGGTATGTCGATTGACTTCTTGCTCACTCTGGAGGCACACCAACATGGTGGTGTGCGGAACTCCTGTGACCTCAAAGACTTCTTCAATCTGGTTTATGGTTTTACTTTGACACCTTTGAAATCTTCAATTTGACTTGCTGACACAGAGCCTTTCAGTAGTTTAGCAGGACCTTAATTGCCTGTAAGTTTCTGCTCTTGTGCTAGCTAGAGGGTTCTAATTTGTGTATCAGAATTGCACAGTTAGATTAGCAGTTAGGCCTTGTCACCCTGGCTCCTGCCCTAACACTTACAACTTTACATTTTCTGACTCTCCTAGCCAGTCACCACCCACAGTGCTGGGGTGGTGTGCTGAAATCTGTATAGGCAGCCCTGACTGGGAGTCCCGGTCAGGCCCCTATGACAGATCCCTAGGACCAACACTGGACTGCTGACTGATCTGTAGGTTCGTACTGTGACACACGCTGTGTCACAGGTAGGCTAGACTCCGAGACCGTCCGAGACCGTTCCGGGTATATCTAGCTTAGGGTTTATTTATCTTACACAGTTTATCCACACGAGTACGGGACTTTCTGATATCTAGTGTACTTGGATATTCCGGTAGAGCCGGCCAGCGTGTAGGCGGTTTGTGGTCCTCAATGTCGTCCGTGAGCGAAGCGAGGACCTTGTTAGCGGCGTCGATGTGGAATTGGAAGTCCCTGATCAAAGACTTCGCGTCCATGTCAGACGGCAGTCCAAAGTACGCGACGCCGACCGGTGGAGTCAGCAGAGGGAAGGTGCTGCTTGATGCGAAAGCCGGTGTGAGCCCGCTCCCAGACCTCAAGAATGAGCGCGAAGATGTCCTCGAGCTCGACCTTGGCCAACTCAACGTCCAAACGAAGTGGTGTGATGACCTTGTCGTAGAAGTCCGTGTCGAGTGAGGCCAGCAGCTGTTTCTTGGCCACCATGTCGTCAAGAGCCCCAGAAGGGCCATTGCCAATAGCGGTGAGGCAGGCGTCAAAATCCTGATACAGCGGGTCTGGGTCATGCTTGGAGTCAAAGTGGATGAAGCAAAGCTCCTGGTAGTGCCCAAGAGGTCGAATCACACGTGGGATCAAACGCTTGGTGACCTCGAGGAGTGCACGCTTGCCATCGGACGCGTGGCGAAGCCCTCCCCGAAGCCTCCACCCAACGTCGTGGGGTAGAATTTGGAGAAGTCAACGATGCCAATGTCGAGAAAAGGATGCCATTTTAGATGGCGTTGACCTCCTTGGTCGCGTCAGCCAGATAAAAAATAACGTTGTTGGCGGGGCCCTTCTGCTCGAACGCGGTTTGCAAGGACTTGACAATAGATGTCCAGCGAGCACGTTGCGGTCCTTCTCGTTGCCATGAAACGTGGCATCCTTGCTTGGAGCCCAAAGCGTCGCGAGAAATTCTCTTGATGATGTCGATGTCCAAAGATGAATTCAGGACGCGAGTCCGGGTTGGAGCGGTCAATGCAGCTCCAGGAGAGTTGGGCGTGAGCCTGTAACGCGCGACCCGACGTCGCGAGAAAAATTGAAGGCGTGGTAATAGTTGCGCTGATATTCCGGATATATCAATATATCACAATATTAGAATTAATTGATTTAATGGGCTCGTTGTGGATTCTGGTAATTAGATCAATTGATCGAATTTCGTAAAAATCAGAATCAATTGATCGCCCAAGGGGTTAGTCATAATTGATCAATGAACAAATTGTTAATCAAATCGATCAATTGAAATTGGGTTGAATCAGAATCAATCGAGCATGCTTTTTGTACTGATTGTCAAAATGAAATCAGCGTATCAGCCGGTTCAGCCCAATTAGCAACACGGAATGCGTCTATCTCATATCGACTCAACCAAGACGTTTCATTGGTCCGTGTTGTAGTACTGTGCCACAACACTACTCCACGGCTTTATACGGCAAAGCGCATCCACTGGTTTAAACTTGCAGGAGACAGGACAGTATCAAATTTAATTTTCCGAAGACGAGAGTGTGTGGAGCTGTGGACTGTCTCTGGGTGTCTCTGATTTTGACATTTACGATGGGTGCCTGTAAGCGTACAGTACCATCCAGCCGTAAGTCGGAAGCGGTGAAGCTCAAACAAAGCCCACGGGGAAGATGGTTGATTTAGCCAAGATGGCGCGCCAGTTCCTTGGTCCTCCTGCTAGCACGGCGGGGGTAGAGCGAGCCTTCTCTGCTGTACGCCAACGATGCATGGTGATCTTAGGGAAATAATTGTTAGTGAGGGTACAATAGAGCACCCTACGATGGCTGCAATTAACACCAAGTGAATTGTGAAGTAAAATTTGCAGTTGTGAAATGCTTGTGTGTGTGTGCCCTATGCCTTGAGCCAAAATTGCTAATTATCAGTTGCACTGATCAAAATCAATTGATGCGGAATCTTGGATATCAAAAATGATTGATGCCAAAACACACATACTACTATCAATCAATTCAAAAGTCAAATATCAGAATCAATTGATTTGAAAAGGTGAATGTCACTATTAATTCATTACTAAGTTCGAATATCGAAATAAATTGATAACTCGATTACCAACTAATACCACGCCTTGCAGCAGAGCAACGAATATACGCCGTGCACCGTGAATACCGTAACCTAGCTAGCTGCCGCATCAAATCTAACACCTTTCAGCAAGGTTTGAAGCGACGCCATAGAAAGGAACCTCGATAGCTCATCCGCTTCGATCAACTTCAGCCATTCACCAATGCCATCGACTTTGGTTATTGTAATAGCATTGCCCTCACATATATGTAAAATACGTGTAAGAAACTTTATTGTAAGGTTCACATCTCACTATTGAAAACTCGCTGCAAACACACAAACTCCTCCAAAACAACTACCAAGATACACATCATGCAAATTCACAGAGTTCACCCATGCTGTTGATCATGACTAACCCTGCAAGCAATTCCGTAGTCCTGCGAGCCGTGCAAGGCAACCATTATTCGCTGCAATCAATATGTGGAATCCCCCGCCTCCTGAAACAATCGGGTTTGCCTGTACACAACTGTCGAAGAACTTCCGCGCCGATCTCCCCAAACTTCCAAAAGACTCTATCGCAAAAGGCACAAGTGTGAGAGTACAGAATGGCCCGTACAATGCCCTCTTAGCTCGCTCACGCACCGCCGCAGCCCGCACTCCCGAGCAGCCTCATATATTCCATCCTCTAAATATGAAATCTCCGGCGCCAGCAATAACACCATTTTAATGCGTGTTATTCGAAGTACCAGTCACGGGACCCTATCATTATATGGGCTCTGACAACGCTAGCCTAGTATAGCCGACACTATTCCCATGACTGAACTCACCCACTCTGTCACCTACCTTTAAAACCCCTAGACCATAGCCCGATCATCATGTATCGGGCTACACGATCTCTTTAATAGAGCTTCGGTTGTCCGACTTGTATGGCTTTCTCCTGCCTTCGTCATCCAGAGCGTACATACTGGCAAACTCTTTTGCGAAGCAATAACAAACAAACTTATTCCAAATTAATTTGTCTCTTGTTTATACAAAATGAAACGAATGAAATGGAATATCTCTAAGCCCCTCCTTTTCATTATTTGCATTATGCCGCTTGCACGGATTTGGATGTGACAGGACTTGGCCGCCGCATGCAACAACATCGCTTTGCGTGACGGTAAAATACTTAATAAATCACAACCTCCTACCTTGTGCTGCTTGTGGGGCAATGATTGGCATACTCTATCTATAAAAAACGCTGGCGCTCCAGGGTGGACATAAATGTTTTCTCGGTTCTACTCTGTCAAATTATCATGACCGGGGTCGTCGTCGTTTCCAATTTCATGCATCATCAATAACTGCCGACCACCGTTCCGAAAAATTATCCAACTACCGGGAAATTATGTGAGCACGCCTGTCAGTCATTTGGGTTTGGCTTAGAATGTATGCCAGCCCAAAACTACCGAACACCCGAGGGGTTCTCGCGCATAGTAGAACATATGAATGAGACGGCGGATGAGCGGAAACACATTGAAAGTGGTTCGCTACACCGCCATGATCTCGGATCATGCGTTGTACACTCATAATGTGGAGATCCTGAATTATGCTTGCATACCACGATACAAAACCTGATGATGATGGAGAAATGGGCGGGGCGCTCAAAGATCAAATATTCATATAAATTCATTTTTTCTCGCACGATATCTTTTGTTCAACGGTAACTATTTGTCGCATGCGATACCCACAGTTCCCGCAAAAGACATCTACTTTCCTCTCTTTTCTTCAGACCAATATCGTGGTCTATCATCTTACAGCTTCGGATTGAGCATCCACATTGTCAGCGCCAGCCGACGCCTAAACGACGGGAGCACCTGCAGATACATATTTTGATCGCATCATCCTTCATTGAACCCACAACGGATTTCACCATCAGCAGCGTAACACGGCTTGAATACACAAGCAAAAAAGGGCGTTACACGTGCAGGGTGTTTCTTGAATGCAGTTGGATGTTAGGGCGACATGTCTGCTCAGCACACGGGTGCAAACCCTATACTGAGGATACCGAAGCGCCTGCGCTTTGCAGTGCTAAGAGCCGCCGGCTAGAGAAGAGCCACACGCGAACAATGACGCACACACCGCACTGATTTGAGAATTGTGTGAGGTGCAAGGGCTCACTTCATGCAAAATCTGACGGCTGCGAAAAAGTACAACCCTTCCACCGATAGGGTCAATGTCCCGGATCTTCGTGGCACTCTCCCCTGTGCATCCCAGTTCCACATGACCGTGCATTGCAATCTCAACCTCCAGGATATGCATATTTATAATGACACGCTGCAACGACTCTGTCTTCTACAAACGCGAGCACTCAAGGGGTGATAGGACATACCTCATTTTTATAGTTCACGATATTGTGGTAAACATTTTGCATCATGAACCAAGTTTCTTTTGTGTTATGTGGATCTTATGCACAAAAAAAAAAAACTTCTACCACAATATCCTGAGCAAAAATGACTAACACTGCAGGCGTTTCCACGCTTAAGTAGCAGTGGTGAAGTACTCGGAGCACCAGCTCATGGGTACAAATTGTGCCGCGAGCGAAGATCGCATATTGACGGTGAGCGTTAATGCATTTATAGCGTCGAATGCAGAAGATCGCTTCCCGACGGTGGGTGCAAACAAATTTATAGTGTTAAATGCCTTTCAATAAGCACTGTGCTCCAACTCCATTCTGGATAATGCATGACGTGATTTGTGGGGTCCGGCTATTAATGCTCTTCAGAGACGGGAGGCACCGTTCACATCTTCAAGATGGGCGCCGACGTAGCACCGCAAACAACCGCCGTGCTTAATGCTCCACTCCCTATGTGGCAAAATTCATACTGATTAGTTATTCCCAACTGACCCTTGTGCACCCAACAGCACAAGCTCTTCATGGAGCCAGAGTTCATGGATATGAGCAGGTGAGCGCGCTCGACTTCAATCAAGGTTTGTCCTGACACTGTCAGTTGCCAGACAGACAACTGGAAGTCTTGTCCAGCAAAATGGTAATATAGAGGGGGGGCGGTCAAGAGAAATGGTAATGTAGAGGGGAGGCGGTCGAGAGAAATGGTAAACTAGAGAGTTGGAGGGGGTGGTTGACAAAAAATGGTAATCTAGAGGGACAGAGGTGGCCATCAACCTAAAGCCTTTCAAAGTTTGCAAAATCAGCCGATTTCTGTGTTCAAGATGTCGTGACACGGCATCGGTCTGAGCGCGACATGCACACCGGTTCGGGTAAAAGAGCGCGGTCACTTCCCGAGGATTCACCCACTCGTTGTCATTTTCGTACGTGTTATCCCGGTGAGCTCGGAAACCTGCACCCTCCTCGTAGCACGCCGCCATGCACCTGCCCTCCCCTTCCCCCTTCCAAGCCGTCGCCACGCCCGCCAGGCTGCCATGCACCTAAAACCTACTGGGACCCCTCGGAAAGCATAATATGACTTTCGAAGGGCAGTCTGCTCTCAAACATCGGTGCCATCCATGTCACGGATAGTCCTACCGCGTCTAATGGTGCCATGCTATGATTGGCACAAGGGTGGTGTTCATCTTGACCCCTTCCCCAATTCCCTTCCCCCGAAACCTCCTGTGCCCGCACTACGAATATCCGAAATGTAGCATGCCACCTGCCGCCCCAACACACTCTATTCAACCTTTCTCCTCTCACTCCCCGCTCTCCCCTCTCTTTCCTCTCTTTCCTCTCTCCTCTCTCTCCCCTCTCTCCCCTCGAGGACGTGCCGTACTCATGTGCACATTCGCACAGTTCTCGTTGTTATGTACGCGCACTGGGGAAAAGCGATGGAGAAGCAAGATGAGCCACGTGGGGATCCGGATCTGCCGTATGCCGCCCTTCAATTATTGGGAACCTTTTCCCTTTTGGAAAGTGCACATCCATCCAATCCATCCTCCCCCTCCTGCCCTCCCCGGTGTGGCGTCTCGACTCCAGAGGTGCGATCACCTTGATGGCACACGAAGCTCCAAGCTGGGCTTCCATTGGTTGAGCTCGTACGCCAGCCCTTGTAAAAGCTGAATGACACGCTGGCATGCAGCTGGGGCAACGGCTCCATCCTCCTCCTCGTCGTCGTCGTCGTCCTCCTCCTCCGCCTCCTGTTCCTTCTCTTTCTCCTCCTCCTTTTTCTCTTTCTCCAACGCCTCCTCCTTCTGCTCCTGACTCCCCACGCCGTGCTCCTTCCTCTCATCATGCTATTGGTGACACACGATCGGCTCTCGGATTTCCCTACTCACATTAAGCGGAGCATTCCTCTCATCATGCTATTGGTGACACACGATCGGCTCTCGGATTTCCCTACTCACATTAAGCAGAGCATTGCTCTCATCATGCTATTGGTGACCACAATCGGCTCTCGGATTTCCCTACTCGCATTAAGCAGAGCATTGCTCTCATCATGCTATTGGTGACACACGATCGGCTCTCGGATTTCCCTACTCACATTAAGCAGAGCATTTCTCCCAGGACCGCTCTTGACAGCCGCACCACGGCCTCCACCCTCAGCCGCGTCACGGCCTCCGCCCACAGCCGCGTCACGGCCTCCGCCCTCAGCCGCGTCACGGCCTCCGCCCTCAGCCGCGTCACGGCCTCCGCCCTCAGCCGCGCCTGCCTCTTGAGCAAGCCCCAAGTGGGTCGGATGACTCGGCAAATGAGCCTGCTGGTGTACACATCACACTCTCCCAGCCGCAGGCACTCCCAGCTGCACAGACTCCCGGACTTAAGAGAGTAGAACAGTAGGGCGGAGGTTGGCTTGCACTCACCTCGCCACCTCCCTGGCTCCCAGACGTCGCCAACCATAAAATGCTGTGAAAATACCAACATCCCCTCCCCCAACCATCACCCACGCACCATTCCTTCCTGCGTCACTCTCGCATTCCTCCCCTGCCGCCATCCCTGCATATCACCAACCTTCAAGTCCGCTCCCAATCCCTCGCATCACACCATTCCCCCCCCTGTCCCCATCTCCATCCCTCACCCTCCCATCCCACAAACATCCCCTGCCCTATCCGCATCCTGCCTCCCATCTCAACCATACTCCCCTTACCCCCATTATCCCTGTCCCACCCATTACACCCCCTGCCCCCATCCCATCCCTGCCCCTATCCCCTGCCCCCCCCATCCCCCCCCTGCCCCTCCGATCCATCCCATATCCATCCCCCTGCCCTCCTCCGCATCCTGCCCCTTGTGAGCCTCATCGGTCAAATCAGAATAGCCACAGGTCATGCCACAGCCCCACCAATCAGCTCACCGATCACCTCCAGAATAGCCCACAGGTCATGTCACAGCCCCACCAATCAGCTCACCGATCACCTCAGAATAGCCCATGTCATGTCAGCCCCACCAGTCAGCTCCCCGGTCTCCTCAGAAATGTCACAGCCCCACCAGTCAGCTCACCGGTCACCTCAGAATAGCCCACATGTTTATGCCACAGCCCCCCAATCAGCTCACCGATCACCTCAGAATAGCCCACAGGTCATGCCACAGCCCCACCAATCAGCTCACCGATCACCTCAGAATAGCCCACAGGTCATGTCACAGCCCCACCAGTCAGCTCACCGGTCACCTCAGAATAGCCCACGGGCATCACAGCCCCACCAGTCAGCTCACCGGTCACCTCAGAATAGCCCACATGTCATGTCACAGCCCCAATCAGCTCACCGGTCACCTCAGAATAGCCCACAGGTCATCAGCCCCACCAATCAGCTCACCGATCACCTCAGAATAGCCCACGGGTCATGTCACAGCCCCACCAGTCAGCTCACCGGTCTCCGCGCACGCCATAATCCTCCTGCCCTGTGAGACGCATCACGTTTTCCGCCTCCGCCAGCGACTCCAGTTCGGCTTGCACCTGCACCACATGTGCAATGCCCCCTTTTCTTCCCTGGCGCAACCCTAACCTGCGCTACTACAGCCCAGCACTAGCAACCCAGGTGCGGACCGAATATGCTCGAATATGCTCGACTAGGCACAAGCAACCTTGGCAAAACCCATAAATTCTAGATCGTAGCCAGGTGCTCAAACCTTAAGAGGTCAGCTAAAGCCCGGTACGAGCAACCCTGACATAACCCTAGCATGCTCTGCTGCAGCCAGGCATTAACAACTCCTGGCGAAACCCTAAAACTCTCGACTGCAGCCTCTCATGAGCACCCAGGCACGAGCAACCCTAGCACAACCCTAAAATGCTCAACGGCAGATAGGCATGAGCAACCCTAGCACAACCCTAAAGTGCTCAACTGCAGCCCCGGCAAATCAACCCCGTCAAAACCCTAAAATCTTGCCACAGTTAGGCATCATCACCGCAGGCAAAACCCTAATATGCTCGTTTGCAGACAGGCACGAGCAACCTTAGCGCAACCCTAAACTCATACAGCTAGGCACAAGCAACCCAGGCGCAAACCCAAAGTGCGCGACTGCAGCCAGGCACCGTCGCCGGCGCCCCTGCCTACCGCTGTACACCTGGGCGCTACTTCGGGCGGAGTTACGCTCCGAGGATGGCCGTGACACCCACTGGTTTATAAACGTTGCTGGTCCACCGCGGGGTCCTTGGGCGGCAGGAGCCGCGCAGTGAGGCACCACATCCGCCGGAACAGCAGCGTCCAAGTTGCAGGGAAGAGGAGCGTGCTGACACCTGCTGCACAACGGCTGCGGGAACGACATCGTCCAAAATGCATATGCCGTCTTCCTGGAAGGCGCTTAAGGCTTCGGCAGTCAGCAGACCGCGCGCGTCCTCCGATGGAGTGGGGGCCTCGGCGCCGTTGAGCTCGTCTGCTCCATGATCAATATCGTCCTCCAAGAAGATCACCTGCTGCAGCTGCGCATCCCACCTGCAAGATCCGCAGACTGAGCCTGAGCACAAATTTGGCGCTAACTTCCAGCCCTTGGTTGTTCTCCGTGGCGGCATGACTTGAGTACCATTTCCACTAAGGTTCATGAAAATCCAGACACTGGCCATAGCACATAAGAGGGGAAGGTGTCCCTGCGCAGCCAGAAGGCAGGGTGCTCGCTCGAGTCGAGTCAAAATGGCAATCGCTCAAGTGAGTGAACCGCGCCGGGGAGATTTAGCGAGAGCGGTTCCTGGAACCTGCAGCATCAGCGGAGGGCGAACGTGGATGTTGACCGAGACACTTGCGAAATTCTATCTATATATATGTGGTCTAAAGGAAAGTTCTATACAAATACACGAACTGCGATCGGTGGGCCGTTAATGGTGGATCAGTTGCATGTCGAGGAAGGTCTTGGACGCTGACTCAACTCCCAGGTGGACGCAGATGCTTCCATCGATCGGATAAGGCCCTGAAGCGGATACAATAAAAGTGGCAATAACTATGCACACGCGGAATGAGTCATTCACCGAGCAAAGGTAAGGGGGTTTACAACGGTGGGCACGCGAAGAGGCGGGAGATACAGCGTGCCTTTGTGTCTAAGCCAATCGAGCATTAAGGAGGGAAATACTTAGCGAGTAGAATGAAGGCAACGCTGTAGTTTATGAAGATTCTCACGTAATGCACTGCGTTCAGCGAGGTGCAGTTCCATGATGAGACTTCATGTGTGGCTTGATCCGATACGAACTGGAGAGTTCGCGAAAGGTACGGAAGATCGGGAAGGTAGAAAACACCTTCCCACGAGTTGCATGTTGTCGTCAACATCGCTGTCGTTGGATTCCGCCGCTGATGCTAGGGATTGCTGATGCTGATGAAACACTAAACATTCCTCCGTATCCACGAGATATTCCGTTCCCTCGAGCTCGATCACTTGATACTCCACCTCTTCGCTTTGGCCTCCACCCTCAGAAAGAACCTCGGCCTCCTCCTCAGCCATTCGGTTTTGATCTTCATTCGACTGCACCAGCTTAACACTCTAGCCGGAAAACTCTTAGAAACTTCCGAACTGAGCTGGTGAGGCGAAAACAATCCGCGTAGAGGTCCAGGGGCGCGTGGAGTTTCGAGCAAGTCGGCGGATATGGAGACCAATCATTCGTGACTGTTTCCCAACGTGACGTGTTTTGCAAGAGCAGAATATGAATAACGGCGAAGCAGTGGGGCCTCACAAGTATCTTGTCAGCAAAAAATAACAATGATATCAGACGCAACGTTGCATGGAGGAGCGAAGTTTTATTTTCAGCCGGAAATGAGTCCAGATATCTCCCACGCAGGTCATAATCACAGTTTTGGGGAGCAAGTTGCACCTCCAATGCGTTGGAAATGCTGTTTTTCTGCTTCTTAGAAGCACAGTCCCCTTTATCAATACTGGTGCTCCTCTTGCTTCCCACGCCTTTGCACTCGGATCCAGCTTTTTGCACTCTACCCATTGAACTTGAGCGTGTGTAAGGCACTATTACGGTTCACTGAAAACAACTGCTGTCACAGATGAGCGTTAAAAATAAAAGTCTTGTAATAAAATCCAGACTGTTGCAGCTTAATATGCATAAGATAATATCGATATGCGAGAAACGGCCTCACTTGAGAGATGATAAGTTAAAGTGCTCAGCGCAGCGACAGACCGTGTCACAGTCGAGTGTCACCACAGCGACAGCGAGAGTTAGGGCTGAACTGTCGCCGACAGTTCAGTTCCATGTTTTGTTTGCCTACTGTACCGCTACAGTGGGGGCATGTGACACGCATACGATACTTCAACTTGCCGTGTGACAGTGAGTGTGACGTTCAACGCTGTGACGATGACGTTACACCTAGGTGGTATGGTATGAAGTATCGCGATATAAAGAGTGCGATAAGGTCATACAAATACATCGATAGGGGGTCACATGCGACATGGGGTCACATCACAGCCCGAGCCCGAGCCCGAGCCTTCGACGCGAAACAAAGACAAAACTATAAACTTGGCAACGCGAATAATAGGCAGCTCAGATTATCAGATGTTTGTCGTGTCGGATTTCCACTTCAAAAGTAGGAAGATGATGGAGTCCAAGTAGTATGAAGACAATTACCATAAAGAAAATATAAAATAGGTTTTCAAATGTTAAGCGTGTTTATATATGTTCGCCAACGTCGTACGAAAAGACTTGCCAACTGAGGAGAGGACGTGAATGTCTGGCTAGCTGCCTTCGCCGCACCAGTCTCTGTTCAGCATATTGGAGGAGATGCGGACGACTTGCAGGAGCGACCGTCATTCATGGGAAGTAATTTTGTGCGAAGTCGAACGCGTTTTGGATATGCGCTTCACCCACCTAGAATGACGACATTGATGTCGCAGAGTGCAACTTTTCCTGGAAGGCGCACGCCTGTTAACTAGCCCGGGTTGAGCGAACGGGCCAAGCAAACAAAGTTTCAGGTTTGAATTGGGTACCCCTTGAGGCCGAGTGTCACTCCGTTGACGGAAACCAACCGGGGAACGGTTTGTGCGCCGTACACAGTGCTGTTTGCTTTCGCGGCCTATTACAGATGCGTCGATTTCTTGGAGTATGGAGCTTGGTGCTCTTTATCTATGGAGCGAGACAAGTCGAAGCTGCGAATGATGAAGATCACACTTATTCAGGTACCCACGATGCTGCTGTTTGTGTACCTCAAACCCTTTGACTTAGCTTTGATGCAACCCGTATCTCATGCTGGTAGCCAAGCTGTGTGGTGAAGTGAGTTTCTCCTCACGAGCCGAAGCGCCGCAATGCTGCCTCGATGCCGACCTTCGCCCATGCCTCATCCGCTACGAGACATTTTATCCAGTTTTCACCCCACTGCCATGTCCTTGTTGTTTGAACAGATCCCATCCAAGCGGACACCGCGTCGGTTCCGAGTTCGCTCTCGAATTTGGTACGACTTGCTGCGCATCTCGATCAAAACCCCACGGATATTCACGAAAACACGAAGCTTGCCCACATGTCCCGGCACAAAGCCAACAACAACCACGGATTCCCGACAGGTCGTCCGACTCCTTCCAGAACCTTCCGAGACGAGCCAAGCAAGCCGAAGCCTTTGAGGCGCGAAGATACCTTTGATCCCGGGTATCCTGAGATGTGGGAAAAGGTAATCTTTCCAGCCAGCCATGAGACCCCTTGCGAGACCCCTTGCTGTCTTCCGGCAGCTGGTGTCACGGCCCTTGCTTGGCATAGACCGAGAACTGCAGGTCGAGGGGTTAGGGTTCTTGGGGGGACGAGGCAGGTGTCCGGCGGCTCCGTCAACTTAGCTTGCGGTTCGATCTCTGGGGAAGCTCTTTGCCTCAATGGGGAGAGTGAGAGGTACGTTCCCCTTCTTGCGGTTGAGCATCGTTCGAGCTGATCGTAGGCTGAGCACCGCGCCGTGGCCCTGTGCTGTCGCGACCTGCAACAGAGCCAGTGCGCAGGCTCGGGCTCCCCGGCGCAGGCGCAGGCTCCCCAGCTCAGGCTCCCCAGCTCAGGCTTCCCAGCGCAGGGTCTGAGTCGTCTGTGAGGTGCGGTCAGCTAGCCCTGTATGAAAAGCCAGTCGTGCTTCTTGTGCTTTACCCAGCAGGTTTTCCTTTGACTTGTGCTTGCAATAGCCGGAATCTGCTGATATAGGGTTTTGCTCTCGCCGTGGGAGGCAGGTACGTGGTGCTAGCTGCAGCCAACACTGCGGCAGGGGGGGCAGTGCACTTCGGCCTGCGCATGGGGTGGGATGGCGGCGCTCCCTGCGATGTGCTGTTGGAGTATAAGAGGCAAGGGGGAGAGTGGGAGGTGCGCCCCTCGGGTTGCTTCAGGCCAGGAGGCACTCTCTGATATCTTCAAGCACACGCTTTCCCTCGCTGCTGTATGGCCGTAGCTCGCCCTCTGCCCAGCGCCCCCCTGCCCAGGCCCTTGGTTTCTTGAGGAATATTGCCCCCTCGGCCATTCAGTCCATCCCCAACTGTCCCTCCCCCTTGGGGTACCGCGAGAGGTGGAGGAGAAGCGGAGGGGGGTAGGAAGCCCGGTTGCTTGTTGCCGAGACCCGCTTGTGCTGCTTTTGGCAGGCGATGCAACGATTCTCTTTCATGCGCCAGGCCGAGGGGAACAACACTGAGCTGGTGCTTCCCCGTTCCCCTTTCAATTTGACCCCCCATCTGCTGCCAGCCTGGCGAGCAGCTATTGCTTGCGACCAGCTTGCCACGCCTGGCCTGCACCCTAAAGCCCACTTGTATCCCTGAAGATGGAGCCGGGGCGGCCTCGGGAGTGGACACTCCACAGGAGCGGGCCGCAGATGAGACAGCAGACAGTGACGCCGCTACGACCTCCGTAGCCACGGGTTCGCCCCTCTTCACACACCCTCGGGTCCCCTGTGCCACCCCTCAGCCGCTACGACCTCCAGCCGCTGCGCATCCCTCAGAGATGGAGCAGAGGGATTGTAGGGCAAGGGTAGAGGTGGCACTGGGCTTGCCGGCACCAGCGCTTGAGGGGCTTGCCGGCGCCAGCGCTTGAGGGGCTTGCCGGCACCAGCGCTTGAGGGGCTTGCCGGCACCAGCGCTTGAGGGGCTTGCCGGCACCAGCGCGTGAGGGGCTTGCCGGCACCAGCGCTTGAGGGGCTTGCCGGCACCAGCGCGTGAGGGGCTTGCCGGCACCAGCGCTTGAGGGGCTTGCCGGCACCAGCGCTTGAGGGGCTTGCCGGCAC